>JAXIVJ010018258.1:2500-23785 GCA_036785665.1 Chirona hameri | reverse complement strand
GATATTGTCGCTAACGTAATGGATATAAACCCACCCGGGTGTGTTTGTGGAGCGTGAAGGACGGAGCGGCGTGATGCGAACATATCAGTGCGAGGCCCACTGCTTGTTTGCTTTTTCGTGTAGAATCATCAGGTGGACGTTTGCATTCGTCATTTCGGGATTCTGCATAGCACATGACGCGTGGCATGATTAAGAAAGAAATTCACGTAAAAGCGCCTGGTGCCAGCGCGGTTCGAACCCACGACTAATCTACGAATACGCTTGGAGTAGACAGCTATACCGACTGAGCTATTTGGGCTGATGTGCTGAACACTGTTATTCAGTCTCCAATATTGGATCTCTGCCAGCTCAGGACAGGCGACCGCTTGACCCTCGAGACAGACGGCCCTGACCACCACCCGGGTCGCGGTGCATTCCATTCCGACAACGCCCCGCACTCCCTCCCTCCCTCCCCTCCCCAGGTCAGGCACCTGCCAGACAGTCACAATGGGTACCAACCTACGGTGGGGAAACCACCTTTTTTGTGCCTATCGCGACCGTAGCGCCACGTGGTGGCAAGGGAAGATCATTATGAGACCGACTGTACGTCGACCGGCCGTGATATCGGCAAGCAGACAAAGACGCAGAAGGCGACACAAGCGACGCAGAAACGACACAGAAAGAGGGTTGCTATGAAAATTGGCAAAACATTTCAAAATTTTCGAACACTTCGAAAGTTTCCGTTGTTGTTATGGATGAAGCATTAGCCAAACAAATGTTATCGGGACAAATTTATGGTTTCGTTGCTGTAAAATACTATGTTCACATTTTGACACTTGGTACGCTCACAGCTGAACAGCTACAAACAAAACAAAATCATTTTTAAAATCAGAATACCTTCAAGTAAAGCAAAAGTCGGTGTTGCTACAATGTTGGTGCGGTCGAACTTAAAGTTCGTAGGGTAATGACCCCACCAACTGAATAGGGAACTCCACCAGTTGTTGTGGTTCGTGTCTATCTACTCAAGCCATGACAGGAAAACATGTTTCAAGTGACGCCAACCAAACCTGGTATTAGGTTAACTCGGCCCCTGGGACCGGCATTGCAGATTGCGCAATATGAACTTTTGGGTAACCGGACAAAAAGTTTGTAAACATAAGGTTCGTAACGGAAAAAGTTCGTAAGCAAAGGTTTCTATGCAAATGTTCGTATGCAAAGGTTCGTATGCAAAGGTTCGTATCCGATAAGGTTCGTATGTGATAAAGTTCGTAACGGCTAAAGTTAGTAATGTAAAAGGTTCGTATCGGATAAAGTTCGTATTGAAAAAGTTCGTAACGGATACAGTTCGTATGCAAAAGGTTCGTATGCTGAAGTTCGTAAAGGAAAAAGTTCGTAATGGAAAAAGTACGTAAGCAAAGGTTCGTATGCAAAGGTTCGTATCGGATAAGGTTCGTATGGAATAAAGTTCGTAACGGCTAAAGTTCGTAATGGAAAAGGTTCGTATCGGATAAAGTTCGTAATGAAAAAGGTTCGTATCGCATAAAGTTCGTATACACAAAGTTTGTAACGGATAAAGTTCGTATGCAAAAGGTTCGTATGCTGAAGTTCGTAAAGGAAAAAGTTCGTAATGGAAGAAGTTTGTAAGCAAAGGTTCGTATGCAAAGGTTCGTATCAGATAAGGATCCGAACCTTTGCTTACGAACTTTTCCCGTTACGAACCTTATGTTTACGAACTTTTGTCCGGTTACCGTTACCCTTCCGAACGGAGAGAGATAGAGAGACACCGTAAAGAGTAACGTGTTGCCTGTCATAAAGACAATAGGTTCGTATCGGATAAAGTTCGTATTCAAAAAGTCGTTACTGTTTACGGTGTATCTCTGTCTCTCTCCGTTCGGAAGGGTAACGGTAACCGGACAAAAGTTCGTAAACATACGGTTCATAACGGACAAAGTTCGTAAGCAAAGGTTCGGAACCTTATCTGATACGAACCTTTGCATACAAACCTTAGCTTACGAACTTTTACCATTACGAACTTCAGCATACGATTACGAATCTTTTACACACTAACTTTATCCGTTACGAACTTTTTTAATACGAACATTATCCGATACGAACCTTTTCCATTACGAACTTTAGCCGTTACGAACTTTACCCGATACGAACCTTATCCGATACGAACCTTTGCATACGAAACTTTGCTTACGAATGTTTTCCATTACAAACTTTTTCCTTTACGAACTTCAGCATACGAACCTTTTGCATACGAACCTTATCCGTTACGAACTTTTTGAATACGAACTTTATCCGATACGAACCTTTTACATTACGAACTTTAGCCGTTACGAACTTTATCCCATACGAACCTTATCCGATACGAACCTTTGCATACGAACCTTTGCTTACGAACTTTTTCCGATACGAACTTTATGTTTACGAACTTTGGTCCGGGAAGCGAACCTTCGTTAGCCTGGCTATTATATTTGCATGGCACTTTGGTGAGACTGATTAACAGATCTGCACCTAACTTTTTTGAATAAAATAATTATGCTATTTGTCAATATGATTGCATGTGTATTTATCACACAAGTTTACAAAGTCACCGCATGCACCTGAATTTACCCGAGAAAAAAAAAACAAGAACCGGAAGATCAGAAAGATCATGCTTTAAGAAATACGTGAAAAGCGATTGGCAGTGTTTGGAACCAGGTATAATATCAATAACATTAAAATTAAACGGTTCCAGACGCTGCACAGTTGCCTTAATCCGTAAACAGCACAACATATTAAATACACCAAGGAAGAATTGTGCTGTACCTAACACATAGGCGTAAGAACGCGGGGCCTAAAATCTGTTAATTTGCTTTATCATACAGTTTTCAGACATAACAATATTTGCCCAGACGAGAGGATCTCAAATCCGCATGGAAATCTTATATAGCGGGATTGGTGTTCTCTCAAGACAACCTCAAAGTTTCGCTAGCACCTCACTTTTCAACATGTTCCTTCGTTCCTGACCTAACAGCACTACATTTGAGCCAGCGCCACGCAGATTTACTCACGATTCCCTTTCACCGAAGAGCACATCACCGACAACTGCGCTGTAACAAAACTGTAAGCTAGCACCAGCACAGGATTACTGTTGGACTAGTCTTGGGAATATTGTCCAATACACATTACATGCGCAGGGAACCACACCGCCCCAACACGGACGAACAAAACATTGAATCAAGCGCATAGGCGTAACCACCTTCCGAAAGTAGGTGGGAACGGAGGCACTTTGAAGTCGATTCTTTCCATGCAACGCCCATAGGCGTAATGTTAAAATCCGAAAATGTTACTGGGGACTGATCCCCAGTGACCCCAGCGGTGGTTACGCGCCTGATCAAGCGCGAACAGGGGGGGGGGAAACTACAAATATTAGAAGTATTTGTGATCCAACACAGCGGTCATCTTTATTAACCGATTTTACGCAACTAACGGGGATAGATAGAGATCGAATTGGGGATTGATATATGACGGCGACTTTTTAAAATTCAAAAATCATATGCGTTTTCAGGTTACCAAATTTTGGGGTAAAATAAATGCCTTATAAAACAATCTTTTTTCTTTTTCTTTTTTTCTCGACAAATTTGCTTAATCTCGAGAGGCGGTTTCAGGGCAGTTGCGCTATGACCGCCTCTGCCCTGAAACCGCCTCTGCCGTGCAATATTTATTATAGTTCACTAAAATCAACTAATTTTCACTTTCTTCAATCACCGTCAACGTATGTAACTCCTTTATACTTCAGGCAGTTAGGAAGAAGCCGTGAAGTTCGCATCTCCGTATTATCGCCAAATGTCACAACAAAAGCTCCAAAAACCATGTCTTGGAACCGCCTCTGTTAAGGTTAGGAGCTCAAAATTTGGTCTCCATATGTGGAATTCCATTCTAGGAAAAGTCCTAAAATTTCATGGGTATGCTCTCAGCCGTTCGGGAGATATCTGCGAAAAACATGGGGGGGGGGGAGGGGCGGAGGAATCCGCCCTCCTTGCCACTAATAGAGTTAATTAATTAATTTTCCCATTTCCCAAATTTGTATAAGGAATTGCGTATTGTGTCATGCCGCGAAGTCGCGACATTTTCAAGTTTTTAACTGTGGATAGCTGGATTTTGACTGCTGCAAAGACAATTTTTACGACTGTACGTCCGACCGTTTGGCGGGGGGGGGGGGGGGGCAAAACATAGTATCTGGACCTTGGGTGGTTGTGGAGGGGGGGGGGGGGGGGGGGCATGGCCCCTTTGCCCCCCTGGATCCGCCCCTGACTCTAACCATGGGAGAAGCGTACGAAGCGGGAGTCTCCCCAATGCAGGAGGCATCCACATATGCTCACAAGCCAGTTCATTGCTATGTATACCTGCATCGGTTGAATGATGAGTGATTGTTTTCCCAACTATGCTTGATTTCCACTTTATTTAGCTTTATAATTTAATCAGTTTCTTAACATTGTCAAAAGTCAGAAGTTTGTCCCACATGAAGACTCTGTTCTGGAATAACGTCATCAAATCTGGATTTCTCAGGACGGCAAGGCTTACAAGGAGACCTGCGCTGCAGGTCTCGTGTTCAACCCGAACATCGGTAACTGCGACCTGGCCTCCAATTACAAATGTGGTAAGTTAACGAACCGGCCGCGCGCAGGAGACGCTACCTCCGCCGCCGCCCCTGCGTACCTTGTGCTCTACAGAAGATGTCACCGACACCGCAGTGGTCTGAGATGTGCTGACCGGCTGCGCTCCTCTGTTTCAGATGTGTCCACCACCACCACACCTAAGCCGGTTACCACAAAGGCTCCCACCACCCCGGAACGTCCGACACCGGACCCCGGCCTGAAATGTCCGCGGTCCCAAGGTCTGTTCGCACACCCCACCGACTGCCACCTGTTTCTGCACTGCGACCATGGCCACCCCTACGTCAAGGAGTGCCCCGCCAACCTGCACTTCAACCCCAAGCTGATGGTAAGGAAGACGGTTGCTTCGGGGGTTACTGTTTGTGAAACTTCAAGACGCCGCGAAATATACTACTGATATTACAAATTGTCAGATATGCCCCAACAGCTGGAACGAATGTCGTAGTCAATAACGTTTCTAGGTTGTCCTTTTTCTTGGAGCCGTCTTGAATAATCTTACATGTGACATTTTAACATAGTATTGCTATGAATTAATCAAATTGATAAGCTCCCTGGTTGTGTCCCATTACAAACAGTACTTCTGCCCTACTGTGAGCACGTCTTCATATAGGTTGGTTAGCGGCTCGGGGCGACTATCACGTCTTCCGCCCGCTGAAGAGGGACGCTGCCCTCATCATTGCGCCTTGCCATTGGTTGTTTGACCTTGTGTGCGTCTGTGGCAGGTCTGTGATTGGCCGGAGAATGCTGGGTGCACGGGCGGCACGCCCACCGAACCGCCCACCCCCGACGTGGACCCCGAGCCGGGCATGGAGTGCGACTGCGAGTGCTGCCTGAAGCCCAACGGTGACGACTGCACCACATACTACATCTGCAAGGTACGTCGACCGGCCGCCATATCGGCAGGCAGACAAAGACGCAGAGGGTGACACAGAAACGACACAGTAGCGACGCAGAAACGACACAGAAAGAGCGTTGTTGTGAAAATTGGCAAAACTTCTAAAAAATTTCTGGCGGCGCGTACGAAGTGGGAGACTCTCCGCATCCACATATGCTCACAAGCCAGTTCATAGCTATGCATACCTGCATCGGTTGAATGATGAGTGATTGTTTTCCCAACTATGCTTCATTTCCACTTTATTTAGCTTTATAGTTTAATCAGTTTCTTAACATTGTCAAAAGTCAGAAGTTTGTCCCACATGTAGACTCTGTTCTGGAATAACGTCATCAAATCTGGATTTCCCAGGACGGCAAGGCTTACAAGGCGACCTGCGCTTCAGGTCTCGTGTTCAACCCGAACATCGATAACTGCGACCTGGCCTCCAATTACAAATGCGGTAAGTTAACGAACTGGCCGCGCGCAGGAGACGTTACCTCCGTCGCTGCGTACCTTGTGCTCTACAAAAGATGTCACCGACATCGCAGTGGTCTGAGATCTGTGATGACCGGCTGCGCTCCTCTGTTTCAGATGTGACCACCACTACAGCTAAGCCGGTTACCACAAAGGGTCCCACCACTCCGGCGCCGAAACCATCCACCACTACTACCCCGGCACCCAAACCTGCCGACTTCGACTGCCCGACCAGCAACGGTCTCTTCCCGAACCCCAAGGACTGCCACACCTTCTACCACTGCTCCAACGGACACGCTTACCTGAAAGATTGTCCCGCCAACCTAGAGTTTAACCCGGTGTTGCTGGTTTGTGACTGGCCCGAAAACGCTGGCTGTTCCATTAAGCCCACGAGCCCGAAGCCCACAACCCCGAAACCCACGCCTACCAAGCCAGCTCCCGACTTCGACTGTCCAAGCGATGGCCTCTTCCCTAACCCCAAGGATTGCCACACTTTCTACCATTGCTCCAACGGGTACGCTTACCTGAAGGATTGTCCTGCTAACCTTGAGTTTAACCCGGTTCTTCTGGTTTGTGACTGGCCCGAAAACGCTGGCTGTTCCATTAAGCCCACGAGCCCGAAGCCCACACCTCCAAAGCCCACAACCCCGAAACCCACGCCTACCAAGCCGGCTCCCGACTTCGACTGTCCCAGTGATGGCCTCTTCCCTAACCCCAAGGATTGCCACACTTTCTACCATTGCTCCAACGGATACGCTTACCTGAAGGATTGTCCTGCTAACCTTGAGTTTAACCCGGTTCTTCTGGTTTGTGACTGGCCCGAAAACGCTGGCTGTTCCATTAAGCCCACGAGCCCGAAGCCCACACCCCCAAAGCCCACAACCCCGAAACCCACGCCTACCAAGCCGGCTCCCGACTTCGACTGTCCCAGTGATGGCCTCTTCCCTAACCCCAAGGATTGCCACACTTTCTACCATTGCTCCAACGGATACGCTTACCTGAAGGATTGTCCTGCTAACCTTGAGTTTAACCCGGTTCTGCTCGTTTGTGACTGGCCTGAAAACGCCGGCTGCAACGGTAAGCCCACACCCTCGCCCAAGCCCACACCTACTATTCCCACTCCTTCGGGCTTCGACTGCCCGACCAGCAACGGTCTCTTCCCTAACCCTAAGGACTGCCACACTTTCTACCACTGCTCCAACGGACACGCTTACCTGAAGGATTGCCCTGCCAACCTTGAGTTTAACCCGGTGCTTCTGGTTTGTGACTGGCCCGAAAACGCCGGCTGCAATGGCAAGCCCACGCCCTCGCCGAAGCCGACGTCAAAGCCTACGCCCAAGCCCACGCCGAACCCGGACGTCATCTGCCCGAACGAAACTTGCGCCTGCAGGTGAGACTTATCCCCCACCCTCCTGGCGGTAGAGGGGCGCGAAGTGAAGTGCATGGCAGTTGATTGCCCGGATCTTAGTTTCGGTAGTGCATATGACTTATGAGTACCTACGTGTAATGATTTCCTGTCATTGTGTAACGAACGAACGAACCACTTTATTCCAGACCTCAGGGGTCCATATCTGGGTTGCATAGTTACATACAGTTACATACAGTGTACACGCTGCAGCTCAGGTCACTCCTTGGTCATGCTGTGTGTACAGCTGACCAATCCAGGAGCACCTTATTCTCGACCTGTATCTGAGGCTACTCCTGCAGATCCCTGATATGATGCCATTGGCACATCCATCCACTCGCAACATAAAGCTATATATAAATTTACGAATGATGGCCTGACAAGAAGGAACATTGCAAATAGCACATGTGAAGCTAGTGCTATCAAATTTTGTCAAACCGATGCTCCTCTTCAACAGGCTATGGTAACTAGTCACAAACTTATTCATTGTTCCTTTCTTGAATTTCCACCACAAGTGGGCGCAATACAGTGCTGAACAGTGGGCACGAAACAGAGTCAACTTGGTATATACACTGCACATGTGAAATTTCCGTATTATCATGTTGCCTTGGCCAAATAAACTCCTATTCTGTCTCCAAATGTCAGCATCATCACTGAGATCACTGGATATAAAATGTCCTAAATACTTCACTTTCTCAGTGCTTTCAATCTGTTTCCCCCCTACCTGGAAGACTGGAGTTTGTACATGTTGGAGCAATCTAGCACTACAGCACATTACATAGCTTTTCAATCCATTATACTTTACATCATGGGAGAGACCAAACTCATTGCACACATCCAGCAATCGCTGTGTCCCCACAGCAGATGGTGCCAACACAACAAGGTCATCAGCATACATCAAATGGTTAACAAACTTATCCCCAACATAGCATCCAGCCATGCAGTTGTTAAGCATTGAACTGAGCTCATCAATGTACAAGTTGAACAGGTATGGGGATAGGATTCCACCCTGCCTCACACCATTAGACACCCCAAAATCTGTGGAAAGTGTTGATCCCCACCTGACACACATCTTCTGTTTAGAATACCAATATGACAGCACTCTGGCCAGATATGCAGGCACTCCCTTCTGAGTAAGTTTATCAAAGAGCAGGCCATGATTTATCCTATCAAAAGCTTTACTAGCATCAAGAGAGCACAAATTAACTCTTCCATTCATTGTGATGTAGGAATCAATAATTTCTTTCATCGCATATATGCATAGATCAGGACCAAGACCCTTTTTAAAGCCAAACTGATTTTCATGTGTACCAATGAAAGGTTTAAGTCTATTGAGCAACACAACCTCCAATACCTTGCTGACCACACTTGCTAATGCTACAGCTCTGTAATTACTCATCGAGCTGATTGAGCCAGCTTTATTCTTTATCACTGGAACAAGGATTACCCTCATCAAGGATTCTGGCAATACTCCATGCACCAGACAGGCAGACAAACAATGGCTGAGTAGGGTCACAAAATAATTTGAAGCAAACTTTAAATGCTCTGCAAACAAGTCATCAGCTCCACAGGATTTCCCAGGAGACAATTCCAAAATTGCGCATCTGATCTCTTGCTCAGAGACATATGCATGTAAGGGATAATTTCCTTCATTGCCAGCACAAATGGTACACATCTTACTCGGTACTGAGTTCAACAGCTCTTTGAAATGCCTCGCCCATAATGATGCAATGTCTTCCTCCCCACAGACTCCCTCCTGGGAAATCCTGTCTCGGCCCACCACTCTGCCTCGGCCCACCACTCTACAGTGGTGGGCCGAGGCACCTTAGAACCACTTATTGATTTAACCTCCTTTCAAAAACCTTTTGTGTCCATGTTTGCCTGTTGTTGGCAATGGCTTCACCCCTAAGCTCATTTTCATGTCGCTTTATGTAGCTCATAGCCAATTTACTCCTAGCCTTAGATTGTCTAAGTGCTTCAAAGATGGGACCATGTTTCGGTCTGCCAGCTTCCTTCCAGGCCAAGAACAGGTCCCTTGGGATATTATAAGCCTCCTCCACATATTCACTCCACCCAGGCTTAGAAAACCAATTGTTTGACCTATCCTATTGTGGAACACCGGCAAAATATGGAACACCGGCAAAGCAACTTTTTTACAATCGCCTTTTTTACAAGCTATGTAACACCTCTCGCTAACCAAATATAATAATACCATCTGTACTTATTTGCGCACAGCCCTGGACTACATTTCATATTTCTATTTGGCAAACTTCCCAGGCGAAACGACATCGCAGAGTGTTGGGTACGTGAACTGTTAGTACGTGAACTGTCAGGTTATGTGTTGTTAGTTGCTGTATTTATTTTATTTTTATCAGCATTTTTACCTGAACTATACCTCATTCCACTCCAAGTTTGCGGCCGAAGCGCTTTAATAATAACAGCACGCGAAAAAATATCACGTGGAATTTTAGGTTTAATTGCAAAATGCAAATGCAATGCAAATTGCTGAAAGCGCTTCGGCCGCAAGCTTGGAGTGGAACGAGGTATAGGCACTATGAAAGCGTTATAACAGCAAGATGTTGTATAGGCAACAATTTCTTGGCTGCACATTGCATGCACAAAACACTATTGGTTTATGTTTAAAGAATTCACCAATCACTTTAGTTGAAACTTTGTGTCAAACAGTTAAAACAATTGCACATTTTGATATACGGCAGATAAACGAAGAAATTTGCGTTCAAGAAGGTGGCTGCCTCTTTCTGATATTTCTGATATTGGTCAGAATAACTGAGAACTATTATTTTCTGCATTAATTGCCGCCACATGTTTCACACATTTCAGTTTTAATGCAAATATGTTAATTTATTAAGTGTCTGATTATTTCAAATCTAGGACAAGAGCTTGAATTCCTGCTTACGCCAAAGTCGTTCTAGTTTCTAATTTTGCCGACATCACAGAAACTAAAAGTGTTCCATTACAAGAGTTCCAAAATTCATGCGACACTGTTGCACTGTTAGCAGTGCGACCACATGCAGCCGCATTCCACGAACCTAAAAAAATTATGCTAAATATCGCCAAGACTTGCAGGTATGTCTTTGTCTTTTGTTTGAACATCTCGTCAAACTCTGGATTTAAAAGACGTAACCTACGTAGCGTTTCCGGCATTTTATTTGCATTGCTCTGATGGTGTAGGTGTTTTGAGGGTTTATTCCACACCGCTGAGACGACGCAGAGACTACATTGAATGGCGCGCTTTCGTTGCAATATGCACTAACAATTCGTGTTTGTGTAGGCTTCCGGATCCGGAGAACTGCACGTGCTTCTATGAGTGCCACACTGGTGGTGCTATCCGCAAGTGCTGTTCGCCCGGTCTGTACTTTAACAAAGACACCGAAGTCTGCGACCTGCCCGAGAATGTGGACTGCGACCCAGTTACTACTGCCAAGCCTCCTGCTACAACCTCGAACCCGGTCCCCACCCAAGAGCCCACATCCAAACCAAAACCCACCACACATGAGCCCACCGCTAAGCCAGAGCCCACTACACAGAAGCTCACCACTAAGCCAGAGCCTAACACACAAGGCCTCCTTCACCAACACAAGCTCCGTCTTGCACGTTCCCATGTACGAAGAGTGACGGATTTTATGGAAACCCGCTGGATTGCGGAACCTATTTCGAGTGTTCTGATGGGCAGGCCATCATCCACTACTGCCTTTCAGACAAACACTTCAACACCGGCACCAACTTGTGCGTTGCGCCCGAGAGCGCCGGCTGCTGTGAGCTCTAGTGCAGCTCGAACGTTCCCCTATGACTTCGCTGAAACTGACCAGAGATGCCCATTGCCCGCTGTCTGTATCAGTGTCTTGTTAATTGTTATTTGTTATCCTCACTATGCTGATAATCACTCCGAAGTCCGACTTAACACGAACAATCGACGTCACGAGTCCCGCACCGCTAGTTCGTAAGCACTTCAAGCACCGCACCTTCTGTAGAGCATCCACATCACTGCACATTCCTGATTTCACCAGTTGCCTGGCCTTGTGTCGAACCGTTCCTCTATGCTTCTAAGGGCCATGCAATCACTGGCGGATGCAGCCGTCGGTTTTGGGAGAGGGCCAACTTTTTGTGACAAAAGGTACCCCCATTTTTTTTCTTCGCTGATTTGGGCCGGTCACCTTATTTTGGTATTCGAGCTTAAGAAATTCGCTTTTCAAATTCACAAAAAAAATAACTTACTTTTTAATTTTTTGGTTCAAAACCCCCAAAATCCGGAAATTCGAAACAGTCATTTTGAAGAAAATGTCATATGCTTTCTTTTGCCCTTTTTTAATTGCAATTTGCTTTAAAACTCTATTGTCTACGATTTTCCAAACATTTATCGTTTTTCCACCAAAAATGGCATGACATGGCGCCATTAAAACGTCATTATCTCCCAAAATGCTATATCAATTTCATTGCGAGTTAGTAAAAAGACTTAAACTTGATGCAGCATAAGGTACTGAAAGTTTCACGTTGATATCTATCACAGTTTTCAGGTTATTGAGAAGATCCGGGAGGGGCAGATATGAGATACTTCTGATAAGGTTTGAGCTAGAAGTACCTATCTCAACCTAGGTACCTACCTATAGTTTGTTTTATTTTCATTGCACAATTGCCATTCAGTTGCTGGCACTAGGTCCAAAAAATCAATTTATTGACGCGTCAATCTGTTGATGCAAAGTAGGCGGAGCTTGTCATAGGCACTATACTTACGGATAACAAAAATTGACACAATTATTTGCAAGATTTCACTAAAACCACCTAGGTCCTAGTCCCCATGGAAAATGGCCAGTCTCCAAAAATAATCACACGATCTGATGAACAGCTGTTGACTCCAGCCACCTCGGTCACAACTCAAACAGTTTACGTTTTTTTTTTCTCGGGAAAGATTGAGACGCCATCACGTGGCGACAAATTACATCAAATATGTTTGTCATTTTCTTAGGATAACCTATTTCAATTTTAAAGTTTATATTTTGTAATGAAATAAAACTAGTTTTATAATGTAATTACATAAAATTATTATGATTTTTTTTTGTTAAACAAAATTATTCACCCATGCTGTTACTACATATATGGAGCCTGAACATAGTTACTATGTTCAGGCTCCATATATGTGAAAATTAGTCTTTCCCATGTAACTACCCAGACAACCTAGACACAGAATAACTATGTAAGCAATGACCGCAATGTGTCCAAATATTTTCGGATTACATTTGAGCTTTGTGACAATTTGGTTCATAGAACAGAAATTAGAATCAATAGCACCCCTCTGACCCCACACAGTCCATACCCCTCCTGCAGATAGAGGGACAGGGGTCGAAGTGCACGTGTCTTCGAAAATGTTCTTCAGGGACGATACGTCACACAGATGCATGTATTCCCGTGTGATACAAATTGAAAGAGTGCTTATGGACGCCCATACAGTTTTGCTGTTTGATTATTATCTATACATTGGCAGTTAAAAGTTTCATGACTGATCAATCAGCTCAATTGAACGCTTATTTGTGTCAAGTTTCAAAATTCCATACCGTAGGCGATTTAGCAAAAATAGACTTACAAACCCCCGACATGATGCACATCCTAAAGCTAGTACAAACAGCAATAACTTATCATTTGTTTGTTTCCGCCTTCAGAGTTCCGGATCCCACTGACTGCAGCAAGTTCTATCAGTGCAAGGACGGCAAGGCGTACCCGGATTCCTGTCCCGCCGGGCTAGTCTTCAACCCGGCTTCTGAGGTGTGCGACTATGCCGAGAATGTGCCCGGCTGCAAACCCACGACTCCAAGGCCCACCACCAGGCCCACCACCAGGCCCACCACCAAGCCCACCACCAAGCCGACACCAAAGCCTACTGAGCCAACACCCACCAAACCGACTCCACCTGATTTCGACTGCCCGACCAGCAACGGTCTCTTCCCTAACCCCAAGGACTGCCACACTTTCTACCACTGCTCCAACGGACACGCTTACCTGAAGGATTGTCCTGCCAACCTGGAGTTTAACCCTGTGCTGCTGGTTTGTGATTGGCCTGAAAACGCTGGCTGCAATGGCAAGCCCACGCCCTCGCCGGCTCCGACTTCAAAGCCCACGCCCACGCCCACGCCGAACCCGGACGTCATCTGCCCGAACGAAACTTGCTCCTGCAGGTGAGACTTACTCCCTCCCCTCCTGCAGATAGAGGGACAGGGGGCGAAGTGCACGTGTTTTCGAAAATGTTCTTCTGAGACGATACGTCACACAGATGCATGTATTCCCGTGTGATACAAATTGCAATAGTTTTATGGGCGCCCATACAGTTTTGCTGTTTGATTATTATCAATACATTGGCAGTTAAAAGTTTCATGACTGATCAATCAGCTCAATTGAACGCTTATTTGTTTCAAGTTGCCAAGTTCCACACCGTAGGCGATTTAGCAAAAACAGACTTACAAACCCCCGACATGATGCACATCCTAAAGCTAGCACAAACAACAATAACTTATCATTTGTTTGTTTCCGCCTTCAGAGTTCCGGACCCCACTGACTGCAGCAAGTTTTATCAGTGCAAGGATGGCAAGGCGTACCCGGACTCCTGTCCCGCCGGGCTAGTCTTCAACCCGGCTTCTGAGGTGTGCGACTATGCCGAGAATGTGCCCGGCTGCAAGCCCACGACTCCAAGGCCCACCACCAGGCCCACCACCAGGTCGACACCAAAGCCTACTAAGCGTCCTAAGCCCGATTCATCGAGCAGTGAAGAATCGGGCAGTGGGTCAGACAGCAGCGACAGCGACAGCAGCGAGAGCGGATCCAAGTCCAAGCACAGCGGCTCCAAGTCCAAGCACAGCGGCTCCAAGTCCAAGCACAGCGGATCCAAGTCCAAGCACAGCGGATCCAAGTCCAAGCACCATGGCTCCAAGTCCAAGCACCATGGCTCCAAGTCCAAGCACCATGGCTCCAAGTCCAAGCACCACAGGCGCTCTGCGGAGCTGATGAAGGCGTCTGTGCCGGCGAAGAAGTCCCCGCTGTACCGCAACCCGGACCACGGCGTTGTGGAAGACGACGACGGCTTCCTGGGTAAGTGGCACACGGCAGATGCCGACGACTCTCCCTTCCGTCCACGGATGGAGTGGTGGTGGGGGCCGGAATATCTCCTTCTTAGCATTACATGTCTCATAGCCAGACAAAGTTGGTTTGCTTGTTGTTGTTGTTGCAGCCAAAAACAAGGTTGGTGGGGCAGTTGGTGGAGCAAAGTGGTGGGCCCCACCAACTTTGCTTTTGGCTGCAACAACAACAACAAGCAAACCAACTTTGGCTGTCTATGAAGACATTTGATAATAAGAAGGAGATATTCCGGCCCCCACCATATTTGAACAGGAGCTTTTCCGTTTATGAAACCAATATTTTCCTCACCAACGGTTTTTTAAAGAGTTCTAGCCATGGTTGTATCTATTAACCCCTGTCCCGCGGTAATGTCTCTTGACTGTAAGGCATGTCGTTGGAGTACGCTATAAGGCTTGACCAAACTTTCATTTACATAGTGTTAACGTCTATGAACAATGGTTACAGCCTACAGGACACATTGGCGAATGTCATTTTGCCGAATGTCATTTTGGCGAATGCATATTGTCGAAGGACACTTTGACGAAATGTCTTTTTGACATGTGAATATGCCGAAAGCAAAATGGCGAATGCCTTTTTGTCGAAATGTCTTTTTGCAGACATGTTATTTTGTCGAGATGTCTTTTTGTCGACATGTCAAAAGGTCTAAATGTGATTTTGCCGAAATGTGAAAAAGTCGAAATGTTCTTTTGCCGAATGTCATTTTGCCGACATGTGAAAAGATCGAAATGTCTTTTTGCCCAAATGTGATTTTGGTCACATGTGAAACGATCGAAATGTCTTTTTGCCGAAATGTCATTTTGTCGACATTTGAAAAAGCCGAAATAACATTTTGCCGAATGTTACTTTGTCGACGTGTGATAAGGTCGAAATGCTTTTTTTGCCGAAATGTCATTTTGTCGACATGTGAAAAAGTCGAAATGCCATTTTGCTGAAAGTCATTTTACCGACATGTGAAATGTTCGAAGAAAAAAAAATTGCCGAATGCCGAATGCCTTTGGTGTCATGCGCAGCAATTGTCGTCATGTGTCAATATTGTTTGTGCGCGTGACGCTTTCAGCCGTCGTCTCGGCGCGCTCCTTCATTTCCGCGCGTGCGTGCGGCCGACTGCTCCACTGCAGCCCTGCTGGGGGCGTGATTGTGTCCCTTGCTCTCCACAAAGACCCACGAGCATACACGCCACGCCCTTTATAACTCAGACGCACTCGGGCGCTGCATCTCATGTATATCTAGTCAGTCGTCCCCACTCCTCTTGTCTTCCGTATAAAAGAAGCCACGGTGCGCCAAACGCCGTCGTCTAGTGCCATGGACCCACTCCATCGTACACCCGTGGTACACCCTCACTCCTCACTACTCTCACTACGGTCTGCACTCTGCGCCCGTCGTGTCGCTACTCACTTCCCGCCGTCCAGGTCACTGTTGGTGTCATGCGGCCGCGCACGCGAGAAAAAAAACTGCGCGCACACTGATATCTGACTGGATATTTGATTCGTCGGCTATTCCCCGCTGAGCGGGAACTGTAGCCGGTGAGCTCCTTTAGGTAGAAGGCAAGGGCGCAGGCAGGCAGGGGGGGGGGGGGGGAGACAATCACCCGTCCCCCATTCGGATACAGAGGATTTAGACGACCAAGTATTTTTTGTCGGCTAATTGACCTTCAAAAACCTGGAGAATGGCTATGAAACCTGCCGACAACTTTTGCCACCTCTAATGCAAACCCTGGTGCAGGCACATCGCCAGGATTTCGTCCAGGGGGTGCGGCGCTTCGAAGGGCCCCTTCCCGAGCATTGAAAGGGCCTCTTCTCAAGCGTTGAAAGGTCCAAAGAAAACGGATGAAAAAGCGCGTTGCAAGGATGGAAAATGCAGTATGACAGGTATGGCATGGGCCATACCAACTTTTAGAACGTGGAATTAAATATTGTTTTATATATAATTATATAGCAAACTGCCATATCAACTTTGGAACCAGCGACACCAATTTGGAATCAGCTATACCAGCTTGGAATATTTTGTAAAGGTCAAAACCTGAAACCCTTAAACAAATTGCGCCGCGGAGCGGCGCGAAAATTTTAAGTCTTATGCCCTAGATATGCATTCGCATCAATGCGTGACATTGCTTATGGTACGGACCTCTAAACATGTTACTGTGCGTTTAAAAGTGCGTGAAAAAATGTTTTTTTCTCTCTCTTTTAAACCGCACATAATTACATTTTTAGGTAAATTGCGCCGCGGAGCGGCGCAAAAATTTTGAGTTGCATTCCCTGGACAACTGCATTCTTACTGTTGAAAGGCCCAGGGTCCCTTTAGATCGTCTAGGGGCCCCTCCGACCTTTTCAACTCCCTTCCGACCTGTTCAGGGACTCATCTGGGATCCGCGAAGCGGAAAGACATGATGTGGAGGGGGTGATATATATATAAAATACAAAGAGGGCTTACTATACAAGACACATTTAAAACGGAGCTTTCGGGTATATGGTAACACCCTGGCGAAGGGTGTTACAATATACCCGAAAGCTCCGCTTTTCATATTTGTATTGTGAAGCAAGTCCTCTTTGTATTTAATCTTTATCTGGAATATCTACGTGCTGGCCCTTCCGGTCTAACCAGGGACTCCTCTGACCTTCCAAGAAGCCCATCGTGTGTGTCAAGAGGCCCATTCGGCCTGTTCAGAGGTCGTTCCGACCTGGTCAGGGACTGCACTGGCTGCTTTGTCGCCCTGCCGACATGCTCAGGGGCCCCTTCGACCTGCCCAGAAGCCCCTCCAGTCTGGCTAGGAACTCATCCGGCATGTTCAAGGGCCCTTCCGACAGGCCCATGAACCGTTTCGGTCTAGCCAGGTGCCCCTCCGACTTGCCCAGGAGCCCCTCCGATCTGCTCAGCGACTCGTCTGGTCGGACTGCGCCGGCTGCTTTGGTGCCTTGCCAACATGCTCAGGGGGCCCTCCTACCTGCCCTGGGCCCTCCGTGCTGACTAGGGGCCAATTCGGCATGTTCTGGGGCCCTTCTTACCCGCCCAGGGGCCTTTTCGGTCTGGTCAGGGGTCCCTCAGATCTGCACAGGGGCATTTCGAACTTGCCAGGGCCCCTCTAGTCTGTCCAGGGGCCATCCAGCCTTCTAAGAGGCCCTTCCGACCTGGCAAGGGACTGCGCTGGCTGCTTTGTTGCCTTGCGACATGCTCCGAGGGCCCTCCGACCTGCCCTGCGGCCCCTCCGAGCTGACCAGGGGCCATGCGGTATGTTCAGGGGTCCTTCTGACCCACCTAGGGGCCCTTTCGGTCTGGTCAGGGCCCCTCTGACCTGCACAGGGGCCCTTCTAACTTCCCAGGGCCCTCTGAGGTCTGTCCAAGAGCCCTCCAACCTGCTCAGGGGCCCTTATGACCTAGCAAGGGACTGTGCTGGCTGCTTTGTCACCCTGCCGACATGCTCAGGGGCCTCTCGACCTGCCTATGGGCCCCTCTGTGCTGGCTAGGGGCCTATTTGACGTGTTCAGGGGGCCCTCGTTCCAGCTCAAGGGGCCCTTTCGGTCTGGCCAGGGGCCCCTCTGACATGCGCAGGGCTCGTTTGAACGTCCAAGGGGCCCTCTGGTCTTTCAGGGAGGGTCCTGGTGGCCCTAAAGAGCCTTTGAAGTGCTTTAAACTCTCTAAAGACCACGCTTCGCGTGGTAAAGAGCCCATGATACCGCGCTTCGCGCGGTCGCGCGCCGAAAAGGGCCCTCCGCCGCCAAAAAGGGCCCTTCATCATCACACAATGTTTATTAAGGAACTCATAAAACATAACATAACAGCAAAAACAAATGTAAAGAAACTAATCATGCGAATATTGTTACAAAATAATAGCAGAATGGTGCAAAAGCACGAGTGTGCTTAACTCCAGGCACCTCTCTGAAACATAAAATAAAGAGACATTCGAATCCGCCGCCGCCGCAACAGATCCCTCTTAAGCGATATAGATATATGCGCAAATAGCCGCTCAGCTCACGGGGGCGCCACCGGCCACCCCAAGCCATACCAACATCGTCCAAAGTTAATTGCTAGTGAATCTATGGGAATTGAGCAGAAATATTTGGAAATGGTGTGCCACCTCTCGACCATCCTCGCTGTCCAGATTCTCACCACGCACAAGCAAACGTAATTGACATGTAGGTGTGAGATCACTGAAATCAGCGCGAAGAATCTGCGAAACGTTTAGAAAAAGTTTGCATCTCTGGGGAAGATAATTTGGACAAAAAAGAACGTAATGGCAAACATCCTCGACAGAATGGCCACACGAACACTCAGGTGTGGGGCATCTGTTAATTTGAAACAAATGAGAGTTTAAACAAGACATTTCAGTTCTTAATCTGGTGTGGAGAATGTTCCCTGTTTTAGACCCAGCTTTGTAATAGATTGGGGGCTTAGACACCCCTAGCCGCTTCGTAATCGCTCGTTTAAAGGACATATGTGGGAGTGATCTTAGTGATTGGGGGAGCTGATTCCACTGTTTACCTGTTGATGGGAAGAATGAGCATTGGTAGGATCTGGTGCGGTTTGGTTGGATTGTATGTGAGCTGGCGTTTCTCAACATCTTACCTGTGATCTGAGCACGTGTATCTGGCATGATTGACTTAATGTAGCTCGGTGTTTGATGTTGAAAATTGTTGAATGTGTGGTATAATGTAAGTTTGTGTAGTTGTCGTCTAGTCTTCAATTTGTCCCACCCCAGCTCTTGAAGTAGTTTGTCAGTTGATGTTCTGAATAAGGCGCCTGTCACTAATCGGCCAGCTCTATTTTGTAGTTTCTCCAGTCTGTATGTGTCATGCACTGTTATATGTCCGTCGTAGACAGTGTCGTATAAGTCAAAGTAGGGTATCGTATATGTCCTATAAATTTGGTCAAGGATATCCCTGGGTATATATTGTACAATATGGTAGAGTGGACACAATGTTTTATTTACTTTTTTGCAAATGTCATTGACATGTTGGTGAAAACGTAGGTCTTTGGAAAAAGTCATTCCAAGATGTGTGTGGTTGTCATGGATCGGTATTAAACCACGTCCAAATGTAAAGGTAGGTGGTGTATGCCGATGTTTGTGTGAAAAGGTCTGTTGTACAGTCTTGCTAGTGTTAAACGTTATTAACCATTCTCGACTATATTTATGTATTTCGTCAAGGTCATTCTGGAGTGAGAGTTGTGTTGTTGCGAGGTCTGCTGTCGTGTGAGATGCATAAAGGGATACGTCGTCAGCGAAAAAGAGGATGTCGTTTTGTGTCCGGGTTGAAAGTCCGTCGAGATATATAAGGGCTAATAGAGGACCGAGCACGGATCCCTGCGAGCAGCCCGCGTTTCGCACCCCCTGGAGGCCCTTCTGGCCTCCAGGGGGGTGCGGCCGCACCTGCCGCCGCACCTGCCACCCCATGGCTATGTGCCTGCCCTGGTGGATGGTGCAAAACCACAGAAGCAAGGGAGGGGCAGTGGCGCAGGATGTGCTCGGCAAAAAAGGAATTTCGACCTTTTTACATGTCGACAAAATGACATTCGGCAAAAAGGCATTTCGACCTTTTCACGCGTCGACAAAGTAACATTCGGCAAAATGGCATTTCGTCTTTTTCACATGTCGACAAAATGACATTTCGGTAAAAAGAGATTTCGATCTTTTCACATGTCGGCAAAATGACATTCGGCAAAAAAATTGACCTTTCACATGTCGACAAAATGTCATTCGGCAAAAAGCATTTCGATTTTTTCACATGTCGCCAAAATGACATTTCGACAAAATGACATGTCGGCAAAAAAACATTTCGACATTTTGACACGTCGGCAAAAAGGCATTTCGACAAAAAGGCATTCGCCATTTTGGTTTCGGCATATTCACATTTCGATAAAAAGACATGTCGTCAAAGTGTCCTTCGACAATATGCATTCGCCAAAATGACATTCGGCAAAATAACATTCGCCAATGTGTCCGGCCACCATGAACAATAGGCAAGCCTTGACTGTATTAACGATATAAGTTGTTTAAAGAAATATCCTTTCACCCACGCAACATCAACATGAGGCAAAACATGGAAGCAGACGTCTTCTTATGTTGCCATCTTAATAAGTTATCTTGCTGATCGTTGGAGTGTAGATACAATACGATTTTTTTATCTTCGATTTCCATGTTTAGTGTCACATTCACCTGCCGAGTATGCCTGATGCTAAATCTGATTCGACAGCATATGGTAGCAAGGGGACAAAAGGATTTCACTTTTCAGGAAAATACACAATTTTCCGTAAAATTGGAGGAAATACTGTTCCACAATTCGTGGGTTTTATTGATAATACGGATTTGCCACTTTTAATAATCTATTTTGTCTTATTAGGTTCATTTCACAAACAAAAGGAATAATACAGTAATAAAGTCCTAATTGGGAACCAAAGCTCCTTTGCTCCAAAGCTCCTTTTCAAACATCGTGGGGTCATAGCCGGAGCACCTCCTTCAAGTTAGATCTTACGGGGTACCTGTAACAACACCATAAATGGTGAAAATAAAGGATATACAATTTCTACGACTAGAAGCGGATATTTCAAGGCATCAATGATTTGTCGGCTACTAGTCGTTCGTTGCTTTTTTTCTCTCGAATTTTCGGCTTTCATATCGAAACCGTATCAAGATTCATGTAAAACCGATTAGCATCGATTCACATTTACATTGATCATGATAACGGTTTCAATGCGAAAGCCGAAGTTCTAAAAAATAAGCGACTGGTAGTTGAAGATAATTTTATTGATCTTAA
>JAXIVJ010018257.1:2500-23791 GCA_036785665.1 Chirona hameri | reverse complement strand
ACACTCCCCTCAGATGGGAGGAGTGTAGTGGGCGACCTATCCCTCTGTCAGGGGCTCTCCTGCTTCCTCCAGTTCAGACTCGCATCCTCGCCCAAACTCGGGCAGGGTAAAATAAAGTGAAGTGTATTTCGTACTTAATAGGGGGCGGTTAAAACGCCGGGTGATGCGACAACTGGTTTGGTGTGTCTCGTTATCTACCGTTCTCTACTACACGCTAGTATACGACCACTCTGCTCACAGCGAGTGAATCATCTGAGAAGCACCGGTTCCGACGTCGACCGCCTGCCGAGCGTGGCAAGTAACACGGCCCCTCATGCATGGAAGAAGCCCCACCGCGCATACAAACGACACGTCAAAATTCAACGATTACAGGGCCTCGCGACAGGTTAACGATTTAACGAGCCCCCCTCGAGTCGGGGGGGGGGGGGGGGGACACGGTACATTCGGTTGAGAAACCCACGCCACTTCAATTCACTGCGACCACTGCTGAGTCTCTCCAGGTGTCGGCCGCAAGGCGTTCCCCTGACGCCGTCCGTCACACCCCGGGGTGACAGGTCTCCAGGTGTCGGCCGCACGGCGTTCCCCTGACGCCGTCCGTCACACCCGGGGTGACAGGTCTCCAGGTGTCGGCCGCACGGCGTTCCCCTGACGCCGTCCGTCACACCCCGGGGTGACAGGTCTCCAGGTGTCGGCCACACAGCGTTCCCCTGACGCCGTCCGTCACACCCCGGGGTGACAGGTCTCCAGGTGTCGGCCACACAGCGTTCCCCTGACGCCGTCCGTCACACCCCGGGGTGACAGGTCTCCAGGTGTCGGCCGCACGGCGTTCCCCTGACGCCGTCCGTCACACCCCGGGGTGACAGGTCTCCAGGTGTCGGCCGCACGGCGTTCCCCTGACGCCGTCCGTCACACCCCGGGGTGACAGGTCTCCAGGTTTCGGCCGCACGGCGTTCCCCTGACGCCGTCCGTCACACCCGGGGTGACAGGTCTCCAGGTGTCGGCCGCACGGCGTTCCCCCTGACGCCGTCCGTCAAACCCCGGGGTGACAGGTCTCCAGGTGTCGGCCGCACGGCGTCTCCCCTGACGCCGTCCGTCACACCCCGGGGCGACAGGCGAGTCGAGCCGTCACCGCTGCCGACACCTCGCTGCTGCCGGTCGGCAAGGCACGTGTGTGTGGCGGGGTGGCCGGTCAGTTGGTCGGCGCTGCCGGCTGCTCCGGTTCCGAAGCAATGCCGTCCCCGCTGTCGGTGGACGACTTGCGGTAGAACTGGGTCTGTGGAGACGAACGAAAAAGCATGTAGTCATTTCCCATGACACACACCAGAAGATAGGGATAGAGAGCACTTCTCCCACACCCCTGAGAGAGGGATAGGTCCCCACTAGACACTCGTCCCCTGAGAGAGGGATAGGTCCCCCACTAGACACTCCTCCCCTGAGAGAGAGATATGTCCCCCACTACACTCCTCCCCTGAAAGAGGGATAGGTCTCCCACTACACTCCTCCCCCTGAGAGAGTCTAGTGGTCTAGACACTCCTCCCCTGAGAGAGGGATAGGTCCCCCACTAGACACTCCTCCCCCTGAGAGAGGGATAGGTCCCCCACCAGACACTCCTCCCCCTGAGATAGGGATAGGTCCCCCACTAGACACTCCTCCCCCTGAGAGAGGGATAGGTCCCCCACTAGACACTCCTCCCCTGAGAGAGGGATAGGTCCCCCACTAGACACTCGTCCCTGAGAGAGGGATAGGTCCCCCACTAGACACTCGTCCCCTGAGAGGGATAGGTCCCCCACTAGACACTCGTCCCCTGAGAGAGGGATAGGTCCCCCACTAGACACTCCTCCCCCTGAGAGAGGGATATGTCCCCACTAGACACTCATCCCCTGAGAGAGGGATAGGTCCCCACTAGACACTAAACCCCTGAGAGAGGGATAGGTCCCCCACTAGACACTCATCCCTGAGACAGGGATAGGTCTCCCACCAGACATTCCTCCCCCTGAGAGAGGGATAGGTACCCCCACTAGACACTCCTCCCCTTGAGAGAGGGATAGGTCCCCCCACTAGACACTCCTCCCCTGAGAGAGGGATAGGTCTCCACTAGACACTCGTCCCTGAGAGAGGGATAGGTCCCCCACTAGACACTCGTCCCTGAGAGAGGGATAGGTCCCCCACTAGACACTCGTCCCTGAGAGAGGGATAGGTCCCCCACTAGACACTCGTCCCTGAGAGAGGGATAGGTCCCCACTAGACACTCACCCCCTGAGAGAGGGATAGGTCCCCCACCAGACACTCCTCCCCCTGAGAGAAGGAAATGTCCCCCACTAGACACTACTCCCCCTGAGAGGGATAGGTCCCCCACTAGACACTCATCCCTGAGAGAGGGATAGGTCCCCCACTAGACACTCCTCCCCTTGAGAGAGGGATAGGTCCCCCCACTAGACACTCCTCCCCCTGAGAGGGGGATAGGTCCCCCACCAGACACTCGTCCCCTGAGAGAGGGATATGTCCCCCACTAGACACTCCTCCCCCTGAGAGAGGGATAGGTCCCCCACCAGACACTTGTCCCCTGAGAGAGGGATAGGTCCCCCACTAGACACTCATCCCTGAGACAGGGATAGGTCCCCCACTAGACACTCCTCCGAGAGAGGAATAGGTCCCCCACCAGACACTCCTCCCCGTGATAGAGGGATAGGTCCCCCACTAGACACTCCTCCCCTGAGAGAGGGATAGGTCCCCCACTAGACACTCCTCCCCCTGAGAGAGGGATAGGTCCCCCACTAGACACTCCTCCCCTGAGAGAGGGATAGGTCCCCCACCAGACACTCCTCTCCTGAGAGAGGGATAGGTCCCACACTAGACACTCCTCCCCTGAGAGAGGGATAGGTCCCCACCAGACACTCGTCCCCTGAGAGAGGGATAGGTCCCCCACTAGACACTCCTCCCCTGAGAGAGGGATAGGTCCCCCACCAGACACTCCTCTCCTGAGAGAGGGATAGGTCCCACACTAGACACTCCTCCCCTGAGAGAGGGATAGGTCCCCACCAGACACTCCTCCCCTGAGAGAGGGATAGGTCCCCCACCAGACACTCCTCTCCTGAGAGAGGGATAGGTCCCACACTAGACACTCCTCCCCTGAGAGAGGGATAGGTCCCCACCAGACACTCGTCCCCTGAGACAGGGATAGGTCCCCCACCAGACACTCCTCCCCCTGAGAGAGGGATAGGTCCCCACTAGACACTCCTCCCCCTGAGAGAGGGATAGGTCCCCCACCAGACACTCGTCCCCTGAGAGAGGGATAGGTCCCCCACCAGACACTCCTCCCCCTGAGAGAGGGATAGGTCCCTCACACGACACTCCTCCCCTGAGAGAGGGATAGGTCCCCCACTAGACTCTCATCCCTGAGAGCGGGATAGGTCCCCCACCAGACACTCCTCCCCGTGATAGAGGGATAGCCCCCCCTAGACACTCTTCCCCCTGAGAGAGGGAGAGGTCCCCCACCAGACACTCCTCCCCTGAGAGAGGGATAGGTCCCCCACCAGACACTCCTCCCCTGAGAGAGGGATAGGTCCCCACTAGACACTCGTCCCTCTGAGAGAGGGATGGGTCCCCCACCAGACACTCCTCCCCGTGATAGAGGGATAGGTCCCCCACTAGACACTCCTCCCCCTGAGAGAGGGATAGGTCCCCCACCAGACACTCGTCCCCTGAGACAGGGATAGGTCCCCCACTAGACACTCCTCCCCTGAGAGAGAGATAGGTCCCCCACCAGACACTCGTCCCCTGAGAGAGGGATAGGTCCCCCACCAGACACTCGTCCCCTGGGACAGGGATAGGTCCCCCACTAGACACTCCTCCCCTGAAAGAGGGATAGGTCCCCACCAGACACTCCTCCCCTGAGAGAGGGATAGGTCCCCCACCAGACACTCCTCCCCCTGAGAGAGGGATAGGTCCCCCACTAGACTCTCATCCCTGAGAGAGGGATAGGTCCCCCACCAGACACTCGTCCCCCTGAGAGGGATAGGTCCCCCACTAGACACTCCTCCCCTGAGAAAGGGATAGGTCCCCCACCAGACACTCCTCCCCCTGAGAGAGGGATAGGTCCCCCACCAGACACTCGTCCCCTGAGAGAGGGATATGTCCCCCACTAGACACTCCTCCCCTGAGAGAGGGATAGGTCCCCCACCAGACACTCCTCCCCCTGAGAGAGGGATAGGTCCCCCACCAGACACTCGTCCCCTGAGAGAGAGATAGGTCCCCCACTAGACTCTCATCCCTGAGAGCGGGATAGGTCCCCCACCAGACACTCCTCCCCGTGATAGAGGGATAGCCCCCCCCTAGACACTCCTCCCCCTGAGAGAGGGAGAGGTCCCCCACCAGACACTCCTCCCCTGAGAGAGGGATAGGTCCCCCACCAGACACTCCTCCCCTGAGAGAGGGATAGGTCCCCACTAGACACTCGTCCCTCTGAGAGAGGGATGGGTCCCCCACCAGACACTCCTCCCCGTGATAGAGGGATAGGTCCCCCACTAGACAATCCTCCCCTGAGAGAGGGATAGGTCCCCCACTAGACACTCCTCCCCCTGAGAGAGGGATAGGTCCCCCACCAGACACTCCTCCCCTGAGAGAAGGATAGGTCCCCCACTAGACACTCCTCCCCTGGGAGAGGTATAGGTCCCCCACTAGACACTCCTCCCCTGAGAGAGGGATAGATCCCCCACCAGACACTCCTCCCCCTGAGAGAGGGATAGGTCCCCCACCAGACACTCGTCCCCTGAGAGAGGGATAGGTCCCCCACTAGACACTCCTCCCCTTGAGAGGGATAGGTCCCCCACTAGACACTCCTCCCCCTGAGAGGGGGATAGGTCCCCCACCAGACACTCGTCCCCTGAGAGAGGGATAGGTCCCCCCACTAGACACTCCTCCCCCTGAGAGAGGGATAGGTCCCCCACCAGACACTCCTCCCCCTGAGAGAAGGAAATGTCCCACACTAGACACTCCTCCCCCTGAGAGAGGGATAGGTCCCCCACTAGACACTCATCCCCCTGAGAGAGGGATAGGTTCCCCACTAGACACTCCTCCCCCTGAGAGAGGGATAGGTCCCCCACTAGACACTCCTCCCCCTGAGAGAGGGATAGGTCCCCCACCAGACACTCATCCCCTGAGAGAGGGATAGGTCCCCCACTAGACACTCCTCCCCCTGAGAGAGGGATAGGTCCCCCACCAGACACTCCTCCCCCTGAGAGAAGGAAATGTCCCCCACTAGACACTCCTCCCCTGAGACAGGGATAGGTCCCCCACTAGACACTCCTCCCCCTGAGAGAGGGATAGGTCCCCCACTAGACACTCCTCCCCCTGAGAGAGGGATAGGTCCCCCACCAGACACTTGTCCCCTGATAGAGGGATAGGTCCCCCACTAGACACTCATCCCTGAGACAGGGATAGGTCCCCCACTAGACACTCCTCCGAGAGAGGAATAGGTCCCCCACTAGACACTCCTCCCCGTGATAGAGGGATAGGTCCCCCACTAGACACTCCTCCCCTGATAGAGGGATAGGTCCCCCACTAGACACTCCTCCCCTGAGAGAGGGATAGGTCCCCCACCAGACACTCCTCCCCTGAGAGAGGGATAGGTCCCCCACTAGACACTCCTCCCCCTGAGAGAGGGATAGGTCCCCCACCAGACACTCCTCCCCCTGAGAGGGATAGGTCCCCCACTAGACACTCCTCTCCTTGAGAAAGGGATAGGTCCCCCACTAGACACTCCTCCCCTGAGAGAGGGATAGGTCCCCCACCAGACACTCATCTCCTGAGAGAGGGATAGGTCCCACACTAGACACTCCTCCCCTGAGAGAGGGATAGGTCCCCACCAGACACTCGTCCCCTGAGACAGGGATAGGTCCCCCACCAGACACTCCTCCCCCTGAGAGAGGGATAGGTCCCCCACTAGACTCTCATCCCTGAGAGAGGGATAGGTCCCCCACCAGACACTCCTCCCCCTGAGAGAGGGATAGGTCACCCACCAGACACTCGTCCCCTGAGAGAGGGATAGGTCCCCCACTAGACACTCCTCCCCTGAGAGAGGGATAGGTCCCTCACCAGACACTCCTCCCCCTGAGAGAGGGATAGGTCCCCCACCAGACACTCGTCCCCTGAGAGAGGGATATGTCCCCCACTACACACTCCTCCCCTGAGAGAGGGATAGGTCCCCCACTAGACACTCCTCCCCTGAGAGAGGGATTGGTCCCCCACTAGACACTCGTCCCCTGAGACAGGGATAGGTCCCCCACTAGACACTTATCCCCTGAGAGAGGGATAGGTCCCCCACTAGACACTCCTCCCCTGAGAGGGATAGATCCCCCACCAGACACTCCTCCCCCTGAGAGAGGGATAGGTCCCCCACCAGACACTCGTCCCCTGAGAGAGGGATAGGTCCCCCACTAGACACTCCTCCCCTGAGAGGGATAGGTCCCCCACTAGACACTCCTCCCTGAGACAGGGATATGTCCCCCACCAGACACTCATCCCCTGAGAGGGGTATGTCCCCACCAGACACTCATCCCCTGAGAGGGGTAGTTCCCCACTAGACCCCTGAGAGAAGGATAGGTCCCCACTAGACACTCTTGCCCCCCTGAGAGGAATAGGCCTGCGTTCAGTTTAGTTTATTAAATATATCAACGGACATAAGTGGCCCAGCTACAGACAAGGTCACATGGTAAACACAGTCAGGAAACACACGAATGGACAGAGTTAACACAGAATCACACCTCGGTCATCCTACTTTCCGCGCACATATGCTATCACATGTTTATTAAAATG
Organism: Chirona hameri; assembly: GCA_036785665.1. NCBI lineage: Eukaryota > Metazoa > Arthropoda > Thecostraca > Balanomorpha > Balanidae > Chirona > Chirona hameri. Next base: position 16,978 of record JAXIVJ010018257.1, on the reverse strand, counting down.
CAAAGCGCTTTGATTCCACACATCGATACAACGGCTGCGGTCCAGAAGTGTTGCAAAGTTTCGGTATGCGACAACATGAACTACTTCTAACCAGACTAAACCACAAAACCACACACCTCTGTCTAGTGTTTCCCCAATAGACACTCCTCCCCTGATAAAGGGACAGCTCTCCCCCACTTGGTACTGGTCTTCTCCCTGAGAGAGGGACAGGTCCCCTACCCCCACTAGACAATCCCCCCCTGATAGAGGGATAGGTTCCCACCAGACACTCCTCCCCTTATAGAGGAGTAGATCCCCCACTAGACATTCCTCCTCCTGAGACAGGGATAGCAAGCTTAGGAGAAACTCGACAGACACATGGTCGGCACCCCGGTGCGGCCCCGCCGTCTGGTTCCGCCCGTGTCCGGCAGGCAGCGCTCCTGTCGCGACTCACCACGTTCTGCTCCTCGGGCGCGCCGCCGCCGCCGCCGCCGCCGCGGGCCGCCGGCGGGTTGTTACCGTTGGCGAACTCGTCATCCGACTCGTCCGACGACGTGTCCACCGAGTTCTGGTGCGTCGCCGACGGACGGGTGTCTGTGGGGCGGAGGCAGGCGGAGGCGGGCGGCGGTCAGGTCAGGCATGGGTCCGTCCAGTGAGGCCAGGGGACAGACAGGGGCCACTGTGCGGCCGAGATCAGGGTGCCTAGGGACTGCTGTCCGGACGGTGGGTAACATGATGGCACCTTCTAAGGCTAATACATGGTATGGTGGGAATATATGGAAGCTTGGGTGGAGTTGACGAAAAGGATGTGCATACTAACCACTAAATGCAGCTACTAGAGGATGGTAATGGCAAGCTTGTAGTGGATCAAACTGCAGAGAGGGATGGCTGGATGATTATGATTAGGGCTTCAGGGCGCCACATCTTCAAGGTTATATGACGCCCATAACAATACAAAACACAGCTGGGAAACAAACAGGTTATGTGGCAAACAAGCAAACAAGTTGCGGAATGACTGGAGGTTCGCTGCAATCAGTTGGGTTGTCAAGCACTTATGGTGCAGACCGGGACACAGTGTGGATCGGAGTGCAGCTGATGTGATGACGTCAGTGGGAGGGAACGCGCGTCGGCAGCGGCCATCGCTCGCTGTCTCGCTGTGGACAGCGGCCATCGCTCGCTGTCTCGCTGTGGACAGCGGCCATCGCTCGCTGTCTCGCTGTGGACAGCGGCCATCGCTCGCTGTCTCGCTGTGGACAGCGGCCATCGCTCGCTGTCTCGCTGTGGACAGCGGCCATCGCTCGCTGTCTCGCTGTGGACAGCGGCCATCGCTCGCTGTCTCGTTGTGGACAGCGGCCATCGCTCGCTGTCTCGCTGTGGACAGCGGCCATCGCTCCCTGTCTCGCTGTGGACAGCGGCGTCCCGGCCACCGTGACCACGCCAGCGGCCTAACCACTCCGTGATGAGCCGCTGTCCTCCCCACCACACTGACCGTCCGCAGCACCGTCACCGTCACCGTCACCGTCACCGTCACCGTCACCGTCACACCACGCGAGTCGGCACTCCATTCACAGCGACCGGCCTGCCTCCACCGACCGACACACAAACCCTACACCCCACACGCCACTGACATGCAGCCGCAGTCACACACATGCACGTCACACCTCGGTTACTGAACTCTCGGCGGATGGCGCACGGTTCACACCGCGTCCGCAGGAATCTGGCCGGTCGAGTAGAATAGGAAACAAAACTGAGATAGATGCACCACGCACTGCTGCAGTAGGTAGGCAAATTACGAACACAGAATATGGAGAATTAATCTCCAGTTGCGTAATACATGGGCGCGGAGAAACTCTACAGGCAGGAGCTAATGCCACCGTCACCACACCGGCCACACCACGGTCTGGGCACCCCATGCTGTGAGGACCTCAAAGAGCGCTACTCGCCCTGGCTGAGGGGCACCAGCCTGAACCACGGCCCCGCGCACACCACACAACCAGGCATAGAAGAGGTTAAAACAACGGACTCAATTTATTTCCGCAATGGGAAGAACCCATCACAGAAATAAGTCGGGTACCGTTAACCGTCGGGGTTCGCTGCCTTCAGCAGCTGTACTTCTGTACTTGTACTTCTGTACTTCAGTTGCGATACAAACCATGTTACGGTATGGTAATACAATATCCATGCTATGGATTCCAGAACACACCTAATTTACATAAATATGCCTGTTTAACTACGTACTAAATACCTAGAACATAATTTAGGTATATTCTGAAGTCAAGAATACACCAATTTTATCCACCAAACTTGCATCTCAGCTGAAGTGCGGGGCGGCAGCGAGCCCCAATCGTCATCAGGACTGGAAGGGAGGGTTGATCGCAAGAACGCAATAAGTTGAATCGGTTCATTCGAACTTTTACAAGTCTGCACGCAGCGCACTTCACACTCTAGCCAGGGTTGGGCTAACCACGATTTTGTTTTGTGGTCGATTAAACGCTGGACTCCGCTCCGCCAACTAAGAGCTCGGCTCATAACAAACTTCAATTGAGCGACCACATCACATCACCACGAATTACCGGCTATACCGTTTCACTTCAGGAAACACCACCCGGCATACAAAATAGGACGCCGTTTTTGTTTTGCCTGCCGTGCCATTCAGTCACCAGGCGAATACGCTAACCACTTCACTACCGAACGCCCTCTATTTAAGCTCATATAAGCTTACGAGGATGATTCCTGAAGAATTTCAGCAATGCTATGCAAATGCTGTCATACGGCTCTGCAGTTCCAATTCCGCCCCCATAGATGTCTGTAAAACGCCTGATGCATGCTGCGCCGCATAACTCAGCAGTTTCTATTCCAGCCCATAGATGGCTCTGATGGGAACGCCTAATGCATGCTGTGCCGCATGGTTCAGTAGTTTCTATTCCAGCCCATAGATGGCTCTGCTGGGAACGCCTAATGCATGCTGTGCCGCATGGCTCAGTAGTTTCTATTCCAGCCCATAGACGTCTCTGGTGGAAACGCCTGATGCATGCTGTGCCGCATGGCTCAGTAGTTTCCATATCAGCCCATAGACGTCTCTGGTGCAAACGCCTGATGCATGCTGTGCCGCAGGATTTGGCAGTCTTACAGACGCTTATCTACAATTGCTGCAGTATATGGGGAGATAATGACTTTTATAGAAAATGGTACTAACACTGTAAATTGGAAGCAAATATCGTTGCATATGAGAAGAAAAAAAAACATTTTGCATATAAAGCGCTCACACTGACATTCCACAGCACTCTAAGACCCATTGATAGTCGACGAGGTACTTGGACCTTTCCTTGCTCGATTTCGAATTGTATGAAATATTGGAATAGAATGACGCAATACATCTTGAAAAACCTAATTCAATGCTTATATAAATCATACTAGAACTGATAACAATAGCAAGATACTTTGGACAACGGCACAATTGCTATTTCGTGGCAACACATTGTTGTGAGAGCATATATCTGTACAAATCAATATTTTCAAGGCGAAACAAAAGCGCCCGAAATGCCGTGCATTCACAAAAAATAACTTAGGGCTTTGTGCCGTGTAGCATCTTCGAAAAAGCAGTATTCCTTTTAAATTCCCCCCCCCCAAAAAAAGGTACAAAACGATTTTAAGTATCTTAAAATTCACCTTTCACCAATTTATTACCATACCAGTGGCAACAGATAATATAGGAAAGGAAGTATAAAGCTCATTATTAGCTTAGTGTGAAGTGTTGCCCGCAGTTCAGGATTTCCAATGATAGCCTTTGCGGTCGAGACTAAACGTTGAGACCGCTGCCGCCCAAAGTTGAGAAGCTATCGCTATGAATACGAGAAGCTTGAACGATCTGACACCGAGTCGACTAACCATGCACACTTTCTGCTCTTAATAACAATGCATAACACAAAAATAGCCTATAGAGACTATGCGGACTTGCGAAGTGGCATGGACATTGGACCCGACGATATTGGACCCGATGACAATGGACATTGGACCCGGCGCGTTCGACTCAGCTCTGAATCAAATAAATTTTGACTCAGACGCGACTATGACTCAGATACACATAGACATTTGTTGGCTCGACTGAACTCTGACTCTCTTTTGCTCTGACTCATGATGCAGTCATGCTCATGAATCATGATCTCACAACTCTAACTCGATTTTTTTTTGTGACCCACAAAAATAAATGACTTGCTTCCGGCTCAAGCATATTACAGATATGCAGCACAAATAGTATTCTAAGCAGGTTGCGTGCCATATTTGACTCGCTCACGATGCACATGGTAGAGCATACATAACCCAATTCATGTAATGCAATTATTTCACAAGGTAGTGAAGCTAGACACTAGAAACTAGTAGTGTGCACTAAAATGTACGTAAATGCTTGTGACCTTCGGAATAAAGGGCACGCGTATTGCTTCAAAGTTAAGTTTGCATCCAATATCAGGAAAGCTAGTCTTTTAGAAAGGAAAGATGAGCCACCAGTTGCTGCTCGTTCAGCCTACACTCACACGAAGTGTACTCCTAGCCTCCCACTCCAGCATCAGATCGGAATCTGGAAGGAGGCGATTCCTCTACTCCACTGTGACCGCTTTTAACGCTTTACCACAAAACATCCGTGACTCGAACCTGCGGCAGTCCAAAAGGTAGTTGCGTAGACATATACTGCAACAACAGATGGCTGACCGATAGCGGCACCTGCTTCGTCACGACACGTACGTGGGAGAGTGTATGTGTGTGAGAATGTGTGTACGCATGCGTGTATGCTCAATTGACCTACCGCACTTGATATCATGCCACTGGCTCTGTAATAGCCACACCTGGGTGGAATGAGCCTATGACGTGCAACAAATAAATAACTATATTTGAATAACTTGCTTCCCTGTTGCCACACCATGCTGAAACGAACCTCTGGAACCACCACTCATTCCCATTGAGGAGCACCACTCTGAAACGCGGTCCCACACACCATCGTGGCCAAATTCAGAGACTTAGGGGGGAATGGAGGATGTCAAAATTGTTTGTTTTTATCAAAAATGATATCATGAAGGTGGTACTAGGTCTACCATGAAATTGAGGTCATAATTTGCATGTTTTAAAAACTGGACACCCCATTTCATGCTATCACATCTGGCAACATGAAATAATTTTGACATCCCTCCATCTAACTCTCTGAATTTGGCCACAATGTCACACACCCCACACACCCCTATTCGGCACACCATACTGACACCACCCGTTCCAACTGAGGAGTCTGAAAACCGTGCCTCACGGCCCCACACAGCACACTCCGTCCTGCCCGACACCCCGGCACCCCGGCGGCGGCGGCTCACCGAAGCTGTCCCACCAGAGGGAGACCTGCGCCAGCGGGGACGGCATACGCCGGTGGTGGTGGTGGGTAACGCCGCCGCGGCCGGCGGGCGGCGGCGGCGGCGGCACCGGCCGCAGAGCCAGGTGGGGCTGGGGCCGCACGGGACCGTCTATAGCGGCCACACACCGCCCCGGTCAGGAGGGATACACCACACAGTCCCGCCAGCCAGGACACAGACAGACATACAGCGGCCACACACCGCCCCGGTCAGGAGGGATATCACACACACAGTCACGCCAGCCAGGACACAGACAGACATACAGCGGCCACACACCGCCCCGGTCAGGAGGGATATATCACACACACAGTCACGCCAGCCAGGACACAGACAGACATACAGCGGCCACACACCGCCCCGGTCAGGAGGGATACACCACACAGTCCCGCCAGCCAGGACACAGACAGACATACAGCGGCCACACACCGCCCCGGTCAGGAGGAATATACCACACAGTCACGCCAGCCAGGACACAGACAGACATACAGCGGCCACACACCGCCCCGGTCAGGAGGGATACACCACACAGTCCCGCCAGCCAGGACACAGACAGACATACAGCGGCCACACACCGCCCCGGTCAGGAGGAATATACCACACAGTCACGCCAGCCAGGACACAGACAGACATACAGCGGCCACACACCGCCCCGGTCAGGAGGGATATATCACACAAACAGCCAGGACACAGACAGACATACAGCGGCCACAAAACACCCCGGTCAGGAGGGATATACCACACAGTCACGCCAGCCAGGACACAGACAGACATACAGCGGCCACACACCGCCCCGGTCAGGAGGGATACACCACACAGCCAGGACACAGACAGACATACAGCGGCCACAAACCGCCCCGGTCAGGAGGGATATACCACACAGTCCCGCCAGCCAGGACACAGACAGACATACAGCGGCCACACACCGCCCCGGTCAGGAGGAATATACCACACAGTCCCGCCAGCCAGGACACAGAGACATACAGCGGCCACACACCGCCCCGGTCAGGAGGAATATACCACACAGTCCCGCCAGCCAGGACACAGAGACATACAGCGGCCACACACCGCCCCGGTCAGGAGGGATACACCACACAGTCCCGCCAGCCAGGACACAGACAGACATACAGCGGCCACACACCGCCCCGGTCAGGAGGGATACACCACACAGTCCCGCCAGCCAGGACACAGACAGACATACAGCGGCCACACACCGCCCCGGTCAGGAGGGATATATCACACACACAGCCAGGACACAGACAGACATACAGCGGCCACAAAACACCCCGGTCAGGAGGGATATACCACACAGTCCCGCCAGCCAGGACACAGACAGACATACAGCGGCCACACACCGCCCCGGTCAGGAGGGATATATCACACACACAGTCACGCCAGCCAGGACACAGACAGACATACAGCGGCCACACACCGCCCCGGTCAGGAGGGATATATCACACACACAGTCACGCCAGCCAGGACACAGACAGACATACAGCGGCCACACACCGCCCCGGTCAGGAGGGATACACCACACAGTCCCGCCAGCCAGGACACAGACAGACATACAGCGGCCACACACCGCCCCGGTCAGGAGGGATACACCACACAGCCAGGACACAGACAGACATACAGCGGCCACACACCGCCCCGGTCAGGAGGGATACACCACACAGTCACGCCAGCCAGGACACAGACAGACATACAGCGGCCACAAAACACCCACTGCCGGCCCGACAGAGACAAACCCACCAACGACAACACGGGACGGCTGAAAGCGATGGCAGCGTTCATCACCTGCTCTGCTGGCATCATTTAAATATACATACACACAGCCAGCTGCACTAAAGACATACGGGCGAACATAGCGTGCTTAGTAGCTACATCCGGGTAACCGCACTGTAAGGGGCAGGTACTGCGGCTAGCAGCTGCTCCCACGGTGTCCAAAGGACGTGCCCGCCGCCATTGACCCTGTGAACGGCGCACTCGTAGCCTTCTCGCCCAGAACCCGCCGCAGCGGAGGTACAGCCTATGTGTCCTACAGCCCGCCGCAGCGGAGGTACGGCCAATGTGTCCTACAGCCCGCCACAGCGGAGGTACGGCCAATGTGTTCTGCAGCCCGCCGCAGCGGAGGTACGGCCAATGTGTCCTGCAGCCCGCCGCAGCGGAGGTACGGCCAATGTGTCCTACAGCCCGCCGCAGCGGAGGTACGGCCAATGTGTCCTGCAGCCCGCCGCAGCGGAGGTACAGCCTATGTGTCCTGCAGCCCGCCGCAGCGGAGGTAAGGCCAATGTGTCCTGCAGCCCGCCGCAGCGGAGGTACAGCCTATGTGTCCTACAGTCCGCCGCAGCGGAGGTACGGCCAATGTGTCCTACAGACCACTCACCTCGGCTGTCGTCGGCCAGCCGGTTGTCGTCAGCCTTGGCCCGGCTCAGCTCGTCGTAGCAGGTCAGGCAGACGCGCAGTGGCTTGGCCGACTGGCTGGGAAGCACCCACTTCTTGTTGGAGCACGGACCGCACACCACCTTACCACACTTCCTGCGGGGAGCACAGGGCGGTACGGTCAGGTCAGGTCAGGTCAGGTCACGGGCCGCACACCATCTTACCACACTTCCTGCGGGGAGCACAGGGCGGTACGGTCAGGTCAGGTCAGGTCAGGTCACGGGCCGCACACCTCCTTACCACACTTCCTGCGGGGAGCACAGGGCGGTACGGCCAAGTCAGGTCAGGTCACGGGCCGCACACCACCTTACCGCACTTCACCTTACCGCACTTACTGATGGACACACAGGGAAGCGCGGCCCGGTCAGGTCAATCTCATATAAGAACTGTCTTAACTCAGCTCCATGAAGCAAATCATACTTCGGCGAACCACATTACTCATCAAAACAATCACAGGACTGTCGGACAAGTAAGACATTCAGCGTCGAGAAGTTCCAGGCAGGGTTGTGCTCGACTCAGAGTCGGTGAGTCAAATTTGACTCGACTCTGACTCAAATAAACTTGAGTCAGAGTCGAGTCGATTAAGAAAAATAGGGGCTCGTCTTGAGTCAGAGTTGAGTCGTTAAAAAAATATGGGCTAAACTTGAGTCAGAGTCGAGTCGCTAAATACAAATAGAGGTTTGAGTTGAGTCGGAGTGAAGTCGCATGGATGTCGCTTGAGTCAAAGTTGAGTCGTCTGGATGCTGTTTGAGTCAAAGCTGAGTCGACTCATCCTCTTATGAGTCAGTCACATCTGATGCAAAACAAGAAATTGGGAGCAAATAAATAATAAAGGGGTCCAAACAATGTTTTAGTGTGAGGGTATGAGTTCAGGTGCTTCTCAAACCCACATAAATCAATTTTCTGTCTAAAAAATCACTTAAAAGTACTGTTTTGCTGCCACTTGTTCAGGCTCATCACAGTTCACACTACCTAGTGTTGTCAGTTGTGTACGGAAATGTGACACCTGCCCTACCAGTACCCACTTTTCCAGTACACACCATTACAGTTGAGAGACACAGTAGGGAAATACTTTAACAATGGAGCAAAACTACAATTAAAAGTAGTAAAACTACATCACAAACTCTGCTGACTGCTCCTTATCTTAAGTGAAGCAATACAATATTGAATATGTACATGGAAATGATAACTGCAGTATATATAACCTAATAGTAACCATATCAACAGCATAACATTCCTGGAATGTTTATACGAACCATGAGGTATGAACCATATGCGCCATTTATGTCTGAAATACAAAATTTGCATCACAAATTCACTTGAGGTCGAGGACAGGTTAATTCAACAATAGATCACAATTCACTTTGTTTGCTAACGCCGATTTTTTCTCTCCTGAAATCCTACAGATGTTAATTCACACTTGTCAGTTCACTCAGTTGCATTTAAAAACATTTATAATGGCGTGTATTTTTCGAGCGCGATTATTTCTTCCGCGCCGCAACAATGACTTGCAAGTTGGAGTATCAAAATCATACCGATTTCATATCGCGCTGATCTTCAAATGTGTTCAGGTCCTTGAAGCTTGAAGAGTGGAGTGAGGACTGTGATTGGTCAATATACTGGTCCACATGCTGGCACTAGCTACCAGCAGTTCACAAGTTACTCTGGGGTGTCATATATGCATTTTTTGTATAAAAATGACTGATTAAACCAGTTAACTTGAAAATTACATCCGAACTTTTTATTAATTTTGAGTGCGGAGTATCAGAGCGGGTTTTAAAGGGTATTATAAGTTATAACCGTGTTTAATATACACGTGTCAAGAAGGAGGTGTGCTACAATATTGATGACGTAATATTAGAGAGATATTTGGAGAGGTTTAGTAGTGACTGCTGAGTCTGCAGTGCTGCGCAACGCGCCGTCTGGTCGTCTCCGCCTCGAGGCAGGCAGGGGAGTGTCATGCCTATCTCCGTAACGTGTCCACCCTGTCCCATGACGTCACGGTCCCATGACGTCACAGTCACGGTTTCCACCAATGGGGTGGCCGAATCGGGAGCGTTCGAGACCGGCACGGCCACCATGTTTGTGTACAGGGGCGGGGCTTGACCTTATATGGGCATGGGCCTCCCACTTTTTGCATGCCTCGCTTTGACATCGCCTAGCGGCTCACCCTTGCAATTTAGGAGAAAATGGCCGAAGAGCGAGCTGTAGAGGAAATTTCAATCTATCATTTAGTGCTCAATTCATCCCGCTGGCACCTAAGGTATTCAACTGGTAGGACGCGAAAGTAGGCCGATTTAACACTATTTGAATAGGGAGCGTGTGACGTCACGTGCCCGTGACGTCACGGGTCTACCTAGTATCTAGGGCCTTGCGAGGCAGGTATGTTATGCGCGTGTCGGGAATCGGTTATATCGTATATGTATGTAACTATTTGTGGCAAATTGTTACATAAGGATGTTGGCATTTTTTATTTTGGTATGGAAAACAAAATGATTGTCAAATGGGGAGCCACTTGTTCCGTGGGATTTAATGTATCGAATGGTGTAAAGCAGAGTTGGAGTGACATTTGATCCCTATTCTTGTTTAATGTATATATGGATGAACGGTAATAGTTCAGCAACTTACCTCCCCAGTTAATCAGTTGGAGACACAGTAGGGAAATACTATAAGAATAGAGTGCTCTAATCTGAGATTTAAATGCATCAGATTAGATTTTAGAATGCATCAGATAGTTATATTTTAATCAGTCGCGAAAATGAGGTCTTTTTTAAACGGCTATTGTGTAGCACTGTGACCACTTGACGACCCATAGAGGGCATGTATGTTGAGAAAAAACCTCAAACTTTGTTTAAAGATAGGTCACATTAAATTTATGAATATGTCACGCAGGAAACAGTCAAGATCCTTACTCTATGTTTGGATTACCTGCTGTTGTCTGGTGCTGAAATGCTCAATAAATAGAGCTGAATGCTGATAGTCCAAAGTTAGAGCGCTGGCCAGTATGTGTACTCAATAATTAGAGCGGATTGGACCAAGCACGCCATAATGTTCCCATCACGTTTCAGAAGTTTGCAATTCCAAGCAGATTTGCAATATGCATCTGGATTTTTTTCAGACTTGAGCAGGAAAAAACATGATCGTTGGATAATTGTTGTATCCTATATGGCTTCCTTGTTTTCTGACATTTTGTTACAATTTATTGCAAGTGGTTTTTGTAAAAAGTGTTCATAAAGGCGGTCTAATTTTAGATCATTTACATGCATGTCTATGGCAGGCTCTGATGTCACCGGCTCTATTTTTGGAGCGCTCCATTGTTAAAGTATTTCCCTACTGTGTCTCAACTGTAATGGTGTTCTCCTTAATAGAAGAAGAGTATTATTACGACAGGCAGAAAAATGGGTACTGGTAGGGCAGGTGTCACACTTCCGTACACAACTGACAACACTGTAGGTAGTGTGAACTGTGATGAGCCTGAACAAGTGGCTGTGGCAGCCGGTGCAGCCGGCGTGATGACATCATTGGGAGGATATAGGGGAGGCCCTACTTAATGGCGTAGGCCTGTTTACTACTCGGTCAGACTTAATGGCTTAGGTCTGTTCACACTCAATCGGACTTAATGGCGTAGGCGTCTTTACTACTCGATCAGGCTTAATGGTGGGGTTAGTTTAGTTTAGGTACCATAACCTAAACTTAAATGGCTGACTTAATAGCGGGTTAGGTTAGGGTAGGTACCATAACATAAACTAACCTAACCTCGCCATTAAGTCTGATCGAGTAGTAAGCAGGCCTGCAACATTAAGTCTGATCGAGTAGTAAACAGGCCTATACTATTAAGTATACCCTCCCAATGACGTCATCTATCCGGCGGCACCGCCCGCTACTTGTTCCGGCTTGTCACACTACCTACAGTGTTGTGTACGGAAGTGTGACGCCTGCCCTACCAATACCGAAAAGTGTACCAGTAATACTAAAGCTATACCATCACCAAAAAATATACATAATCGAACCTGACCTAACCTTACAGCAATTATGGTTGCAGAGACCCACGTTTAGAACGCTCTGCTCACATTCGCTCGATGCGCTGCATAACCTAACAGGGTCAGGCTCCAGACCCTCCCCGGGGGGAGGGTCTGGGAGGGTTCAGTTATATGGTTGGCAAAGTTGCTGTTTGCTGGTATGCATTTTGTACTCTTTTATGCTCTTTTGAAATTATGCTCTTTATTTATGCTTTTATGCTTTATGCTCTTTCAACTGTAAGTAGCTATTCATGAAATACATGAATACAGCACACCGGTTAGTGTTTTACAACCTGCTAGCCTGCTATCAGTATTGACTATTGAGCTTGTTGATTGGTTCAGAAACTCAATTTTAATTAACACCTGGTTTACTTTTCCCAGCTCAAGAACCAACTTCAAATACATTGTCCTCACTTATTTCATATTTACATCCTATCATATAGGATTATTAAAATCCATAGCAATAATTATATAGCAATTAACAATAGTGGTAAAGTACAGATATGTACCTGTGCTGGTGCAAAATAATAATAATAATAATTATTATTATTGCTATTAGGAACATATATATTGGAATATATATTTCAATGCAACTGGATGCAGTATATATTTATGATAATGCAACATTCATTCATGTGCCTTGATCCAGTGTAAATCCAAATACAAGTTTACATATCTAATATAATATTCCAAAGAGTTTTTGCGAGTAAAATACATTTGAATCAAAGTCGTTAGGTCACGAGTCAAAAAATGAGTTGACTCAAGACAATTTCACTTGAGTCAGAGTTGAGTCAGGGTAAAATCAAATTAGTCAAAGTTGAGTCGACTAAAAAAAAATTGTCCCCCTGCTTGAGTCAGAGTTGAGTCAGAGTTGAGTCAGGGGTAAAAGCATCAGGGGTAAAGCAAAAGCAAATGAGTCAACGCTGAGTCGACTCAAAATAAATTGCCCGCTTGAGTCAGAGTTGAGTCAGGGGTAAAAGCAAATGAGTCAACGCTGAGTCGACTCAAAATAAAAATTGACCCGCTTGAGTCAGAGTTGAGTCAGAGTCCCTTCGACAATGAGTCAGAGTCGAGTCAGTCTAAAAAATCTGAGTCGAGCACAACCCTGGTTCCAGGCACATTCACCTGGCCAACCACTGGAAGCCTCACCAGCTGGGATAGACGAGCACTATGCTTGTGTCCAGTCGTAGCCCATGAACAGGACCAAATGACAGAGCCGACAAATGGGACAAAATGGGACAGAATGGGACAGAATGGGAATACTTGGTATACCACGCCACGTCCTGCAGTTCCACCCGCCGCATAACCAGAAGTGACAGAGATAGGCCGCCCTGCCCCACAATCATCAAGGAGGTCCCCGCGGCTACGTCAGACGGAGAGAGAGCCCCACTGGGGCGACAAAGGCGGCACGACTAGCTACACAACTTCGCAAGCACTTGAATCCAGGCTTTGCGCTACGAAAAATAAAAATGTGTCAAAAATCCTAGGACCGCAATTCGCTCCTTCCAACACCAAGTATGCTTCTAGGTTGCTCATACCAATAATTGCAATGTTTGCGACGTTTTGCAAGGTTTTATGGCATCTTGAGCACTGCACGCACCTGCAGTGGTGACGGCGGTTGATAATTGTGAACTGGCTCTTCTTGCAGTGCATACAGCTGCCAGCCTCTGTGTCGGGCACCCAGACGGCCGCGTGGTCCGTGGCGCCCAGCTTACCACCTGGCAGACACGGGCAGGTCAGGTTACTTCAGGTCAGGTCCCTGGCACCCAGCTTGCCAACTAGGACAACAACACGAGAGGGGAGGTCGGGCCAGGTCAGTATGTTTATGGAACCAAGACATCAGTGTCGGGGAAGGAACAGAGGGAGTTTACAGCGGGCAAACACAAAGCAGGGCAGGACGCATAGAAACATGAAGCCTCATGCCCACCTCCAATCGAAACAGCCGGCAGTGGGATAGTGCGGTTCAGTAAAGAGAAAACTCCATATATCCCGATCAGACATTTAGGAATGGTGTAGCACCATTCACCGAATGACACTGACAGAAGATAGTGCTGGGAGAGAGAGCCATCTCGCGCCAGAGCGCCAGAGCGCCAGAGCGCCAGAGCGCCAGAGCGCCAGAGCGCCAGAGCGCCAGAGCGCCAGAGCGCCAGAGCGCCAGAGCGCCAGAGCGCCAGAGCGCCAGAGCGCCGAGACAGCGAGACAGCGAGACAGAGAGAGCGAGAGAGAGCGAGAGAGAGCGAGAGAGAGCGAGAGAGAGCGAGAGAGAGCGAGAGAGAGCGAGAGAGAGCGAGAGAGAGCGAGAGAGAGCGAGAGAGAGCGAGAGAGAGCGAGAGAGCGAGAGAGAGCGAGAGAGAGCGAGAGAGAGCGAGAGAGAGCGAGAGAGAGCGAGAGAGAGCGAGAGAGAGCGAGAGAGAGCGAGAGAGAGCGAGAGAGAGCGAGAGAGAGCGAGAGAGAGCGAGAGAGAGCGAGAGAGAGCGAGAGAGAGCGAGAGAGAGCGAGAGAGAGCGAGAGAGAGCGAGAGAGAGCGAGAGAGAGCGAGAGAGAGCGAGAGAGAGCGAGAGAGAGCGAGAGAGAGCGAGAGAGAGCGAGAGAGAGCGAGAGAGAGCGAGAGAGAGCGAGAGAGAGCGAGAGAGAGCGAGAGAGAGCGAGAG
>JAXIVJ010018256.1:22500-23799 GCA_036785665.1 Chirona hameri | reverse complement strand
ATATGTATATATGTATATATGTATATATGTATATATGTATATATGTATATATGTATATGTATATGTATATATGTATATATGTATATATGTATATATGTTATAGTATGTATATATGTATATATGTATATATGTATATATGTATAGATGTATAGATGTATATATGTATAGATGTATAGATGTATAGATGTATAGATGTATAGATGTATAGATGTATAGATGTATAGATGTATAGATGTATAGATGTATAGATGTATAGATGTATAGATGTATAGATGTATAGATGTATAGATGTATAGATGTATAGATGTATAGATGTATAGATGTATAGATGTATAGATGTATAGATGTATAGATGTATAGATGTATAGATGTATAGATGTATAGATGTATAGATGTATAGATGTATAGATGTATAGATGTATAGATGTATAGATGTATAGATGTATAGATGTATAGATGTATAGATGTATAGATGTATAGATGTATAGATGTATAGATGTATAGATGTATAGATGTATAGATGTATAGATGTATAGATGTATAGATGTATAGATGTATAGATGTATAGATGTATAGATGTATAGATGTATAGATGTATAGATGTATAGATGTATAGATGTATAGATGTATAGATGTATAGATGTATAGATGTATAGATGTATAGATGTATAGATGTATAGATGTATAGATGTATAGATGTATAGATGTATAGATGTATAGATGTATAGATGTATAGATGTATAGATGTATAGATGTATAGATGTATAGATGTTATAGATGTATAGATGTATAGATGTATAGATGTATAGATGTATAGATGTATAGATGTATAGATTTATGTATAGATGTATAGATGTATAGATGTATAGATGTATAGATGTATAGATGTATAGATGTATAGATGTATAGATGTATAGATGTATAGATGTATAGATGTATAGATGTATAGATGTATAGATGTATAGATGTATAGATGTATAGATGTATAGATGTATAGATGTATAGATGTATAGATGTATAGATGTATAGATGTATAGATGTATAGATGTATAGATGTATAGATGTATAGATGTATAGATGTATAGATGTATAGATGTATAGATGTATAGATGTATAGATGTATAGATGTATAGATGTATAGATGTATAGATGTATAGATGTATAGATGTATAGATGTATAGATGTATAGATGTATAGATGTATAGATGCATAGATGCATAGATGCATAGATGTATAGATGTATAGATGTATAGATGTATAGATGTATAGATGTATAGATGTATAGATGTATAGATGTAT
>JAXIVJ010018256.1:0-17500 GCA_036785665.1 Chirona hameri | reverse complement strand
TGAGGTGTCGCCGTTACGTTGAAGTTAAGCGCGTGACGCGGTGGCTCAACTGAGCTGGTGGCGGCGCGCTGGTCAGTCGGGTCTGAGGCGCTGGCAGCTTCGTGCGACTGTTTGGCGGGGCACACAGTGGCGCGCAGCAGCGACCTCTTTGTTCAACAGGAAGCCAGACCGTCCGGGGAGGGGTTGTGAGGGGGCTTTGCGGTGATAGAGCACAAAGCAGACCATGTGGCTGCTGTCCTGAAGTGGTAATGAGTGCTCTCAGCTCCAGCTGGGACCAGTTCTGTGAGCTGTCTGAAGTGGTAATGAGTGTCCTCAGCTCCAGCTGGGACCAGTTCTGTGAGCTGTCTGAAGTGGTAATGAGTGCCCTCAGCTCCAGCTGGGACCAGTTCTGTGAGCTGTCTGAAGTGGTAATGAGTGCTCTCAGCTCCAGCTGGGACCAGTTCTGTGAGCTGTCTGAAGTGGTAATGAGTGCTCTCAGCTCCAGCTGGGACCAGTTCTGTGAGCTGTCTGAAGTGGTAATGAGTGCTCTCAGCTCCAGCTGGGACCAGTTCTGTGAGCTGTCTGAAGTGGTAATGAGTGCTCTCAGCTCCAGCTGGGACCAGTTCTGTGAGCTGTCTGAAGTGGTAATGAGTGCTCTCAGCTCCAGCTGGGACCAGTTCTGTGAGCTGTCTGAAGTGGTAATGAGTGCTCTCAGCTCCAGCTAGGACCAGTTCTGTGAGCTGTCTGAAGTGGTAATGAGTGCTCTCAGCTCCAGCTGGGACCAGTTCTGTGAGCTGTCTGAAGTGGTCATGAGTGCTCTCATCTCCAGCTGGGACCAGTTCTGTGAGCTGTCTGAAGTGGTAATGAGTGCTCTCAGCTCCAGCTGGGACCAGTTCTGTGAGCTGTCTGAAGTGGTAATGAGTGCTCTCAGCTCCAGCTGGGACCAGTTCTGTGAGCTGTCTGAAGTGGTAATGAGTGCTCTCAGCTCCAGCTGGGACCAGTTCTGTGAGCTGTCTGAAGTGGTAATGAGTGCTCTCAGCTCCAGCTGGACCAGTTCTGTGAGCTGTCTGAAGTGGTAATGAGTGCTCTCAGCTCCAGCTGGGACCAGTTCTGTGAGCTGTCTGAAGTGGTAATGAGTGCTCTCAGCTCCAGCTGGGACCAGTTCTGTGAGCTGTCTGAAGTGGTAATGAGTGCTCTCAGCTCCAGCTGGGACCAGTTCTGTGAGCTGTCTGAAGTGGTAATGAGTGTCCTCAGCTCCAGCTGGGACCAGTTCTGTGAGCTGTCTGAAGTGGTAATGAGTGCCCTCAGCTCCAGCTGGGACCAGTTCTGTGATTAAAGCAGACCACGTGGCTGCTGTCTGAAGTGGTAATGAGTGCTCTCAGCTCCAGCTGGGACCAGTTCTGTGAGCTGTCTGAAGTGGTAATGAGTGCTCTCAGCTCCAGCTGGGACCAGTTCTGTGAGCTGTCTGAAGTGGTAATGAGTGCTCTCAGCTCCAGCTAGGCCATGTGGCTGCTGTCTGAAGTGGTAATGAGTGCTCTCAGCTCCAGCTGGGACCAGTTCTGTGAGCTGTCTGAAGTGGTAATGAGTGCTCTCAGCTCCAGCTGGGACCAGTTCTGTGAGCTGTCTGAGTGGTAATGAGTGCTCTCAGCTCCAGCTGGGACCAGTTCTGTGAGCTGTCTGAAGTGGTAGTGAGTGCTCTCAGCTCCAGCTGGGACCAGTTCTGTGAGCTGTCTGAAGTGGTAATGAGTGCCCTCAGCTCCAGCTGGGACCAGTTCTGTGAGCTGTCTGAAGTGGTAATGAGTGCCCTCAGCTCCAGCTGGGACCAGTTCTGTGAGCTGTCTGAAGTGGTAATGAGTGCTCTCAGCTCCAGCTGGGACCAGTTCTGTGAGCTGTCTGAAGTGGTAATGAGTGCTCTCAGCTCCAGCTGGGACCAGTTCTGTGAGCTGTCTGAAGTGGTAATGAGTGCTCTCAGCTCCAGCTGGGACCAGTTCTGTGAGCTGTCTGAAGTGGTAATGAGTGCTCTCAGCTCCAGCTGGGACCAGTTCTGTGAGCTGTCTGAAGTGGTAATGAGTGCTCTCAGCTCCAGCTGGGACCAGTTCTGTGAGCTGTCTGAAGTGGTAGTGAGTGCTCTCAGCTCCAGCTGGGACCAGTTCTGTGAGCTGTCTGAAGTGGTAATGAGTGCTCTCAGCTCCAGCTGGGACCAGTTCTGTGAGCTGTCTGAAGTGGTAATGAGTGTCCTCAGCTCCAGCTGGGACCAGTTCTGTGAGCTGTCTGAAGTGGTAATGAGTGCTCTCAGCTCCAGCTGGGACCAGTTCTGTGAGCTGTCTGAAGTGGTAATGAGTGCTCTCAGCTCCAGCTGGGACCAGTTCTGTGAGCTGTCTGAAGTGGTAATGAGTGCTCTCAGCTCCAGCTGGGACCAGTTCTGTGAGCTGTCTGAAGTGGTAATGAGTGCTCTCAGCTCCAGCTGGGACCAGTTCTGTGAGCTGTCTGAAGTGGTAATGAGTGCTCTCAGCTCCAGCTGGGACCAGTTCTGTGAGCTGTCTGAAGTGGTAATGAGTGCTCTCAGCTCCAGCTGGGACCAGTTCTGTGAGCTGTCTGAAGTGGTAATGAGTGCTCTCAGCTCCAGCTGGGACCAGTTCTGTGAGCTGTCTGAAGTGGTAATGAGTGCCCTCAGCTCCAGCTGGGACCAGTTCTGTGAGCTGTCTGAAGTGGTAATGAGTGCTCTCAGCTCCAGCTGGGACCAGTTCTGTGATTAAAAACGCCGACCTACCTTTATTGATTGGATTCGGTCTCATGTCGATCTAATCACAAACGGGCGGCATTTCACGACATTTTTCGATGATCGTGGAATTTGTCCTTTGATGATCGTGGTATGTAGGTATCCTCTGTGCCCATTTTGGTGCAGCATTAGTTCACGTATATGCTGTTCTGTGTCGCCTGTAATTCCTTAAAGGGATATTGCCACCTCGCAGGCCAATATGGAGTTTTTTGGTGTGTATCGGTCGATTAAGCGTGTCCGATTTCACCTGCAAAATTTGGTTCCCGAAACTCCCCCCATTAGATTTTAAAAAAAAATACATTTGCACCACTCATGCTTGCCAAGCATTCGTAAAATTGGAGTCGCCACATCACTATTTAGAATCACTTCTTTGCGGACTGTTATTTTCTTTTGAGTGTTGCAAACTCAACATCACCATTCCGTCAGTGCACTTTAAAATTAAAAAGCGTATGCAGTTAATTATATTTTCAACAACCTTAGCCTCTTTTATAATAAAACAGTAAGCATTGCTATGGCTCGACTTTGGGACCGTAGGAGTTATGTGACCTATACCTTATAACACAGATAGACTTTTCAAGGTCAAGTCTCGGCGAATTCTTACGCTTCGGCTTTGGGCGGGCGCCAATACCACAGCCAAACTGGATGAGAGCGGCCATCATGAATCTAGTACTGAGCACTATGGATAACGATTGTGAAGCATTATTTTGTTTTAAAATAGGCAGTTAGGAAAACGTCGTGTCGAAATCTTTTACTGTTTGATAAAGGCCTGTGGCCGAAATATTACAACATAATAATAACATTTTCATAGCATTGTAGTTTCACATTTTCGAGGAAAAGGTCATGTTTTTTAGTTTATTAATTATATCAAGTATGTTCCTCGCACAAGCACTAAACTCTATAAAGCACAGCTGGGACCAACGTTTTGGAGTCGGACATAAATACAAAATGCTTTGCCGATACACTGCTTTAGGTGCTGCAGGAGCAAGTTTGAGCTTGAGCATACATGATTGTTGATCCCCACCATTCATTTCAGTTGCTTTTTAGAAATCCTCCGGAGGTGCCAATATCCCTTTAAGTCGAGCCTTCACTCCGTGTTCGATATATTTCACTGGAGATTCCAATGGATTCCTATGACTAATCCAGGTGTTTTGGGTCAGAAAAAGGGTTTGATATGTTCCAGTCGGTGTTAAATATAACGCCTGCTCTGTTCTCTGGAAACTACAACTTCGGGCTATGTCTGAAGAGTAAAGCAGCACAGGCTCCGGTTGGCTGTTTTGTATGCATAATGCTGCTTTTCCCTTTTTAGGGCTGATTATTTTTGACGAACAATGTTTAGGTCGCCAAAAACTCGCTTTTTGTCTTATGTCGCTGTTATTCTTTGTACTTTTTGTCTTATCTTATGTCGCTTATGTCGTGCTTGGTACCTTAGTTGATCGGCTGTCATGATAGTGATTTGATAGTGTTGTTATCTGTAGTAAGCTTGTTTAATTTATCGTGTGATTTTTCGTGTAGTTTCTAATTTTATTTTCCAAATAGTACGCTAACTGTGCCTCTCGGGCAGCGTAACTGGGCCTGTGTCTCGGGCAGCGTAACTGTGCCTGTGTCTCGGGCAGCGTAACTGTGCCTCTTTCGGGCAGCGTAACTGTGCCTGTGTCTCGGGCAGCGTAACTGTGCCTCTCTCGGGCAGCGTAACTGGGCCTGTGTCTCGGGCAGCGTAACTGTGCCTGTGTCTCGGGCAGCGTAACTGTGCCTCTCTCGGGCAGCGTAACTGTTCCTCTCTCGGGCAGCGTAACTGTGCCTCTTTCGGGCAGCGTAACTGTGCCTCTCTCGGGCAGCGTAACTGTGCCTCTTTCGGGCAGCGTAACTGTGCCTCTCGGGCAGCAGCGAGATGGATAGTTCCACCTTCACCATCACCGAACACAGCTACAGCTAGCTGTACATGCTACCCAACATGCCACAAACAAAGTCAGCACCGTCAGCACGTGCGACAGTATAATAAAGTGTCCGTATCTTTCCCATTTCACAGTGTTGGGTTTTTAGAAGACCACTGTAAACTATGGTGTTCTGTTGTCCGTGATTGGGCTTCTGTTTGCCGTCGTTGCTAATAATAGGTGCTGCTCGGTTTGGTCTCCCTGTTGGTTACCGAGTCTATTGTTTAGCTCGCTGGGCACATAGCTGAGCCTGTTAGCGGCTTGATCGGATTCACGCAGTAGATGCTATTTATTTATTCAGTCTTTTATATGTTTTAATTGTACCTAATCATTTAATAAGTTGTGCCTCCCCTTGAATGTCTTCACGCTTCAGATGCTTGTGATGTACCATATAAGTATTGCTGATGGTCAGCTATTTGTCTAATTGCGTGTCTGCGTGTTGTGCCGGTTCAGTCTGTGTACAGTGACACTGGTCAGGGAGACCGCTGGCTGGCTGGCTGGCTGGCTGGCTGGCAGACGCCGGCTCTGAACATGATCCACTGTCGAGCTTCTCTGCACTCAGAACTTTGTCGTCGTGCTTGTGATACGCGCTGAATTCACCTGCTTTGTCAGTGGGGACATTTTCTGCCTGACCCGCGATCGCAAATGGCGTTAGATTTGGGTGTAATACAGTCTGTTGATCAGTCGCGTTGTATTTACAGGCCCGTAGGCGAGTGGAACAGCGACGCCGACTCCGCGTCAGTCGCCGAGACGACACAGGCACAATGAAAGACTGCGGCAGCGCTCTGGTCCCACGTAACACAGGCGGGTCCACACCCGCGTTTTGTACAGCTTTTTACAACCACACACACCTCATCGAATGTCTGTTCTAAATGCTCTGTCATTGTCACGTGAAAGACGACGTGGCGGCCAGTCGCCGATCAACGCGCAGCCCGCCAGCCTCAGCGCTCGGTCAGCACAGCGCCACCTGCCAACTGTGGCTTCCACCGGCGAACAATCTGTACAGATGTCGCCACCGTAATGTGGGGAACCGCGGTTTCGCCTTCCGCGTCATGAAAACACTGCAGCGTATCGGCCGGAGCGGAAACAACACGGGCCGGCCAGTAAAACACACAGTTTCTAACTAGCCTAACATGCTACGAATCGCATCAGCACATCGCGACACGTAGAAGACAGCAATCAGCAGAGAAACAAGAACACCACGACGTCGCCGATAACCATTTCCCGCGGACGACTAACACACTGATAACCATTTCCCGCGGGCGACTAACACACTGATAACCATTTCCCGCGGACGACTAACACACTGATAACCATTTCCCGCGGGCGACTAACACACTGATAACCATTTCCCGCGGACGACTAACACACTGATAACCATTTCCCGCGGGCGACTAGCACTCTGATATACGGCACTTCGGTTGTGGTCCCGACTTACACGAGGACGTGGAGATGGCACCAGCTAAAACACGTTTTGTACAGGTTATGGATGAAACATATCGCAGCACTGTTCAGCAATGATCCCTCACAAAACTGGCATATTCCCGATGCTCATCTCGTCAATTGATGGTCTTTCTTGAGCACGCGCAGTGTGTGCCCACTGAGTCCAGGCACATTACAGCAGACGACAGACATCCGAGAGGAGTGTTTCTGTCGCCGCAGCTCCGCCCAGCGCCAGAGAAGCCGTGCACGAGCTGAGCTGTGACCGTCCCGCAGGCTGTGGCTGGCCTGTCGGCGGTCAGAGGCGGTGGTGGGGAGCTGCTCCGCCCAGCGCCAGAGAAGCCGTGCACGAGCTGAGCTGTGGCCGTCCCGCAGGCTGTGGCTGGCCTGTCGGCGGTCAGAGGCGGCTGTGGGGAGCTGGACGGCCAGCTGTGGTCGGGTGTGCCGCCGAAAGGTGACGGCCGGGCATCGTCTGACGTCTCTACTGCACCGGCTGGTCCGTCGGGAAATTCAGGAACTCTGGAACTGAACCGAAGGCGCGTCAGTGATGAGTAACCTGGCGTTAGGCATCACTTATTATATGATGGGAAACATGTCAGACACTGTCATGTCAAACATGTCAGATGGGAAACATGTCAGACACTTCCGAATCAGGCCGCATAGCGAATTACTCGAGCAATGTTGCTCTCCTTGCAGTGAAACCATTCTCGTTCACTGAGAATCTGCCGCCTTGTTTGCCCACCAGTCGTCGGATCAGTCTGCTCGGGCAGCGTGCGTGCAGACCCAAATGACAGAGAGCTTTATTGCTCGTTCAGCTATCATTCTCTTCCACCTCGCCACGCCTTACTAACATCTCCAAACACTACAACACCTCTCCATCCCGCCGCCGCCGCACCACTCTGCGTCATGGCCGCATTTACCGGCGCCGCGGTGGCCTGCCGTGCCGTGCCGTGCCGTCTGCGGCGGCTGCCTGCCCGCCCGGCGGACCCCCTGTGTGACAGTGGGTCGCGGCACGAGTCTCCAGTGACGGCCTGCACGGCCCGGTACCGCGGTCGGCACGTGTGTGTAAACAAAGCGGCCACACCCGCAGAGCGGCGCCGTGCCAGCACCGCTCCGAGGTGGTCCTGCGTCGGCTAAATCGGGCCTTAAAGGGCCGTCTCCCACCGAGCTATCGAGTCCCCCCCCCCCCCCCCCTGTCCCCTGTCCCCTGACACCCAACTCGGCCAGCAACCATCACGCAAAAGGCATTCACAAAAATATTGCGAAAATAAGTTTCAAAGGTCCTGAAACCTCATGCCAAGTGGTGAATGCGACACGCCAGGGCGCTGGTTAACTGCTTACCTTCGAGCGCGTCTGATAGTGCGGCATCCCACCACCAGGTGGCTGTGCCAGCGGCGCTGACCGGTTCACGATAGCGCCAGTCGCCTGAGGGCACACACCAGCCGGTCAGGTCGCGGGTCAGCGGGTCACCGGACTCATATCGCGCCCCCACTCCCAACACCACTGTCCACTGCTGTGAGGTGTTGTCACGTATGGTGCTGACGACTCGAGACAGTCGTGAAAGAGGGCATCAAGTCGCTTCCAGTCACACCTATCAACATGTTTTCGGTCTATATGGAGTCCAACTTTATAGTCAGTCCTGCAACTGGTTACGATAGATTCCCTGTTAGCCTCAGTACAGCATCGTTGCACCGTTGCAGTGGTCTCCAGTCCCACCACAGCAGGCTCCTTGTGTCCTGTGCTTTGTCTTGCGAGCCTCGCCGCGTGGGTCCGGTCTTGGCACTCGGATGGATGTTGCGTTGTTCTGCCTCACCTGATTGCTGTTCGGTGACCATCTGCTGAGGCTCGGTGCTGTACCACGGCTCCACAGGGCTGTCGTAGTTCACGGTACTGGCCAGCTCCATCTGAAACTGAACACACCTCCGGGTCAGCAAGCAGGCAGGCTTGGCCACCACCATCTAAAGTTAACCGGTGCTGGTCGTATGCGTGTACGTGTCAAAGCAAAATGTGCATTGTTCTTGCCAACCTATTATTCTTTTGAAACGAAATTCGATGTAGGCGTGTTCTGCCCTAATTTGATCAGATAACAAAGTTGTTAAATTTCCGGGACCTCAGGACCAAACTTATTATTTACACTCATCTCTTGTCTCTGATAATTGTCTTGTGTGTGCCTGAGTTGTTGAGAAAGCGTAGCATTTGATCTCCGAATCAGGGAAGTTAACATGTCTGAAACCTACAGCTTTGCAGAGAAAGCCAAGAGCCGAGGCCGCGGTCTACTGCCCATCATTTGTTCAGCGCTCTTTCTGTCGTGTCTGTGGCAGTCATGTACAACATCAGACGCCCACCTTTTGTCGCGAGACGGACTGTTCGGCCGCCGAGTGATTCTTGATGTGTTTCCTCAGCGAGGACGGGTCCGTGTAGCGCTTGTGACAGCCAGGGACTTGGCACATGTACGGCTTCTGGAACAGACATACACGGCTGGTGTCAGCAAACCAGCAACAGCCGTATACGAGAAACACACTGCACACAGAGATGGTCGAGACAGACACAAGGACAGACACATGGATATCACATAGATAGATCAAGAAAGGCTGGCTGATGTGTGGAGATCTTCATGTTCTCGTGGTGGTCTAGCGCCTTTGTGTGCCATATGCTGAAGTTCTGCTCATCGAAAACGTTTCCCGACTCCCTGAAATCCTGCGGCGTCATCACAATCACGCAATTTGTGCAACGCCCTGCACTGCAACGGCAGCGACGCAGTGACTTTGAAAATCGCGCTGCCGGCGGGGTGCCGCGGCCACCTCCTCCCGCTCCCGGGCCGCCGCCACCTTGAACCTGTCAGCTGCCGCCGGGCTCCCTCTGCTGCTGCCGCCACTACAGTCTGCACGCCTCCCGCTCCCGGGCCGCCACCTTGAACCTGTCAGCCGCTGCCGGGCTCCCTCTGCTGCTGCCGCCACTACAGTCTGCACGCCTCCCGCTCCCGGGCCGCCACCTTGAACCTGTCAGCCGCTGCCGGGCTCCCTCTGCTGCTGCCGCCCACTACAGTCTGCACGCCTCCCGCTCCCGGGCCGCCACCTTGAACCTGTCAGCCGCTGCCGGGCTCCCTCTGCTGCCGCCGCCACTACAGTCTGCACGCCTCCCGCTCCCGGGCCGCCACCCTTGAACCTGTCAGCCGCTGCCGGGCTCCCTCTGCTGCCGCCGCCACTACAGTCTGCACGCCTCCCGCTCCCGGGCCGCCACCTTGAACCTGTCAGCCGCTGCCGGGCTCCCTCTGCTGCCGCCGCCACTACAGTCTGCACGCCTCCCGCTCCCGGGCCGCCACCTTGAACCTGTCAGCCGCTGCCGGGCTCCCTCTGCTGCTGCCGCCACTACAGTCTGCAGTCTGCACGCACGGCCGCACCGAGACCGGGGCGGGAGCGTACGCCGTACATCTGCCGCGGGCGGCGCGTCCCTGAGGGTCCGTGGCCGCTGCGGTCTGCGCGGCCGCGGTACGCAGGGTTCCCAGGGCGGCGGCCGGCCCAGGTGCTGCCCTGTCGGAGGAAGGACGGCAGACAGAGGAGCGCGTGGTCACCATGTGGCCGGCAGGCGTGCCCACGCCACACGGCCGCCCGCCGCTGCACGGAGAGAGCCAGTGCCCGTATCCCGTATCCCGGCCACCGGAGCCGGCCGGCGGCCGCCACTCTAAACATTCCCACGCCGACCAAGGTCCGCCCTTCCGACCCCGCGTCTGATGGCTGGGGCTGCCGGCTCCGCAGCGCCGCGGGATGGCGCCGCGGGATGGCGCCGCGGGATGGCGCCGCGTTTTGGACTGGTTCGCTGAATCCTAGACACTTCTTGCTTCGGATAGCGGTGTCAAAATGCACCATTTCGTGAGTTCAAAACGAGAGACGTGAGCTTTTAGTCTGCTTCTTGTTCCAAAGAATAGATATGGTGCTATCCTGCATCTTTCCTCCGATGGCGATCAAAGGAAGGATGAGCAATCACATAAACATATTCCTTCTTCCTTCCTCCTCACATTCCTGAACGCCATCCGCGCCGTTCCCGGTGATGTTTCGCAGAATTTCCGCGAACCAAGTCGTTCGCCCATCAGCATTCGGTCGCGACCCCTGCTCCCGACCGCGCCGCATCTGCCATAAACCGTCTGTCGGCCGGCGCGGCGCTGCACATCTGGTGCCGCACCGCCGCCGGACGGGCCGACCGCGGGTGACTAACAAAGTACACAGTGGTGGTACACTATCCACACAGGGCTGTCGCGCGCCGCACATGCGGCCGGGAGACACCGGAACCTCTCCGAGCCGCGCCTCGCGAGCTGGAGCCGAGTCAGACGCTGTCGGACCGCAGCAGAGGCTGAGTCAGCGCTCAGAGACCAGAGTCGTCTCCAGAGTCGTCTCTCGTGAGACCAGAGTCGTCTCTCGTGAGACCAGAGTCGTCTCCGTGTCTCCAGAGTCGTCTCTCGTGAGACCAGAGTCGTCTCTCGTGAGACCCAGAGTCGTCTCCGTGTCTCCAGAGTCGTCTCTCGTGAGACCAGAGTCGTCTCCGTGTCTCCAGAGTCGTCTCTCGTGAGACCAGAGTCGTCTCCGTGTCTCCAGAGTCGTCTCTCGTGAGACCAGAGTCGTCTCTCGTGAGACCAGAGTCGTCTCCGTGTCTCCAGAGTCGTCTCTCGTGAGACCAGAGTCGTCTCCGTGTCTCCAGAGTCGTCTCTCGTGAGACCAGAGTCGTCTCCGTGTCTCCAGAGTCGTATCTCGTGAGACCAGAGTCGTCTCCGTGTATCCAGATTCGTCTCTCGTGAGACCAGAGTCGTCTCCGTGGTCTCCAGAGTCGTCTCTCGTGAGACCAGAGTCATCTCTCGTGAGACCAGAGTCGTCTCTCGTGAGACCAGAGTCGTCTCCGTGTCTCCAGAGTCGTCTCGTGAGACCAGAGTCGTCTCCGTGTCTCCAGAGTCGTATCTCGTCAGACCAGAGTCGTCTCCGTGTCTCCAGAGTCGTCTCTCGTGAGACCAGAGTCGTCCTCCGTGTCTCCAGAGTCGTCTCGTGAGACCAGAGTCGTCTCTCGTGAGACCAGAGTTGTCTCCTTGTCTCCAGAGTCGTCTCTCGTGAGACCAGAGTCGTCTCCGTGTCTCCAGAGTCGTCTCTCGTGAGACCAGAGTCGTCCTCCGTGTCTCGGGCCGCTGCTCGCCATCGACCAGGCCGATGAACCTTGTTTATGTGGTTGGGTGGCGAAATGGCTCTTATATGAAGTCTCGTGCAGAATTTTGGTTCGAAGGTTCGTGGACCAGAGGTTCGTTGAGACAGTCGCCTGGCATCCTAGCGATTTTGTGCAGCTGCTGATGACTTCTCAAAAATGTATCTCAGTATTTTGGGAACTATGGGGCTGTTCCAGCGCCCTCAACCGGATTAGGTTGAGGCTTCATTTTCTCCACCGGTCGTTCCCGCGCTTCAACTAAAATCGGTTGAGCCTCCACCAACCTCAACCGGTTGAGCCTCCACAAACCTCAACCGGTTGAGCAAAACCTCCACCTGGCGAGCGGTTGAAGTTGGTGGAGGAAGATTAACGCTAATCGACAAAGTTATTGCGCACTGTTGGGCATTAGTGGCGCGCTGTCCATACTGTTTACATTGGAAATATCTACCGTCCGTTCCCGTGCTCCGCTCCACCGCGCCTCAACCAGCGGGATGAAGCCCTATTCCGATTGAGGGCACTGGAACGGTGCCTATGACAGCTGTATCGTTCGCCCTACCATGTTGTTCTTTTCTGTCGATCGCGGTCGGCCGTGGGGTACGGGCCACGTGCGCGGTGCGGTGAGTCAGCCGGTGAGTCAGTGAGATGACTACTGCCACTGACTCCGCCACGTGCCGGTTGTGGTCCCGCGGACCATGACACGTGCTGGTCGTGATCTGGAATATGCCACGTGCCGGTCTTGGTCCCTTTAGAGCAGACAGACTCCCTAGCTCCCTCTGTGATCGGCAGCGGCGAGAAGAAGAAAAAACGACGGAATCTCGCTACTCGGCTACGGAGACTTTTGAATTTATGGCATGACAAATGAACTTTATGGTCGAAAAGTTTCGACTATAACCTGCTATACATTTTGTTTGCATGGCACTAATTCTAACTTTCTGCTGTCACGTGTATTTGGTCGACTGTTCCGCCCATGATGATCGGTGCCTGTGTGCGTCAGCGGCGACGCTCGTCGGACAGTCGACAGTCGACGCCACCTCGTCACCTGCCGAGCTGTCATGTCCGCCGCTGCGGGCGCTGAGTTGTCACGTGACATGTGTCTGCGGCCGTGTTGGTCACGTGACCTGTGCTGGTATCCGTGTCGGCGGTGCCGGTAGCTGCGGTCGGCCGGATCGCCGCCGACGCGCCACAGCCGTCGCCGCGTCGTCGGCGGTTACGGCGCGCAGCTGCGCCACAATCAGCCGACAGCTGCGGCGCGGTCGTGTGGCAGGGTTAGGGCATGCCTGTGTCAACACGGCTATCGCCAGTGCAGTGGAGCGATATGGATCGTTGTTGCGCCGGCAGAGGAAGCTGGGACTGCGGATGTCCGCTGCAACTGCCATCTGCCCGGCCGGTCACGGCCTATCAGTTGGCAGGTTCCGGATCCAGACCGGCTGGTATAATGTTCCAGAGCCAGTGGAATGTTGCGCTGCCGGGGGGCCGGGGCCCGGGGGCCTTCCCTGGCTGCTCCGGAGCAGGTCATGTTACGGGCACGGTACGGGACTTGTACATCTCCGTACGCGGCCGAACGGAAGGTGGTGATAGGATACCCGGGGAATATGATTCCATTTGCTGTGTGTTTTCACAAGGTTAACGATACTGCATGCACGCATATACTGTGTTTAAGATGCTTCTGGTCACTTCATGTTTAACGCTCCCAGTTACTATTATTCTACGGAGTAAAACAGACAAATGATTCCACTATAGATAACTGTACGTAACGAACAGATATCTACGGTTCCACGTTATGCATTTATACCTGTCTGTAGCTTTGAAGAAGGCTGGAACATGCTGAATTCAGGCATCTGGACTCCCCCATTGAGCACTTACGGCGTCTTTGTGCGTCCTCTGGTGTTTGGCGCGGTCGGAGCTGTTGGAGAACGCCTTCGGACAGCCGGGGTACTCGCAGTTGTATGGACGCTCTCCCGTGTGGGACCGTAAATGAATCTTCAAATTCTCCCGCCGAGAAAACGCCTTGTTGCAGCCCTCGTACTGTCAAATAAAAAGTCAGACGTCAGTTAATGTTGAAAAATCTCCTACAGATATAGCAACTGCCAATTCCATTCAAGTAATGCACATATAGGGACACTCGGAAGGCTTACACATCACTTGTTAGTTGTTGCACTACTCTTGGCTACAGAGGCAGTTGCTGGGGGGGGGGGGGGGGCGCCATCCGGGCCATGCCCCCCCCCCCCCCCCCCCCCAAGGCCCAAGAGGGGGGAGGAGCAACATATCTCCCCCCAAGTCACTTGGGGCCCAGGTGGGCCCGAAGGGCCCGCCTTGGCTCCAGGTCAGAATGGGCCCTCTAGAGGTCAGAGAGAAGGCCAACTGGATGCCAGAATGGCCCCTAGAGGATAAAGTGAGTCCTATCGAGACCAAAATGGGGCCTCTGGAGGTCGGAGAGGGCCCTCTGGAGGCCAAAGTGGGTCCCCTGTAGGCCAGAGTGGGCCCTCTGGAGGTCAGAGGGGGCCCAATGGTATCCCGAGGGCCCTCTGAAGGCCGGAGAAGGACCTCTGAAGGTCAGAGTGGGTCCTCTGGAGGGCATAGTGGGTCCTCTGGAGGGTGGGAGTGGGTCCTCTGGAGGACAAAGTGGGCCCTATGGAAGGCAGGGCGCCCTCTGGAGGTCAAAATTGGCCCTCTGGAGGTGGAGGCAGCAGTGGGCCCTCTGGAGGTAGAGTCCGGAGTGTGCCCTTTGGAGGGACAGAGTAGGCCCTCTGGAGGCCACATGGGGCCCTCTGGAAGCTGGAGGGGTCTTCTGGAGGTCACCGTCATCATGGACCCTCTGAAAGCGAGAGTGGCCGTCGTGAAGCCAGAGGGCCCTCTGGAGGTCAGCGTTGGCCTTATGGAGGCAGAATTGAACCCTCTGGAGGTGGAAGCTGGAGAACGCCCTCTGAAGGCTAGAGTTGGACGTCTGAAGGTCAGAATGGGCCCCCCAGGAAGCCAGAGGAGGTCCACTAGTATCCATAGGGGCCCTCTGGAGCTAGAGTGGGCCCTCCGGAGGTCAGTCTGGGCCCTCTGGAGGTCACATCGGGCCCTATGGATGTCATAGTGGGCTCTCTAGAGGCAGGAGTGGGCCTCCTGAGGTCAGTGTGGGCTCCCTGGAGGCCACATTGGGTCCTCTGGAAGCCATAGGTGGAACTGTGGAGGCCAGAGTGGCCTTCTGGAGGTCAGAGCAGGACCTATGGAGGTCAGATGGGCCCAATGGAGTTCAGAGTGGGCTCTCTGAAAAATACCCTCTCAAACCAGCAAAAAAAAACTGTCGCCGCTTGACGGCCCTTTGCAGGCCGACCGAGGGCCCCTTTTAAGCCTAGAAAGGGACTCACCGACCGTCATAAAGCTCTTACACGCCTGATAACGACCCATCAGGCATAGCACCACCCTCACAGGCTGAGCAAGGGACCCTTTCAGGTCAACCAACGGTCCTTTTAAAGACGCTGAGGGCCCAATCGAAGTCACTTCGGTCATGATTTGGCTCAGGTCAATATTGAGGTCACCTGAGGTCATCAAAGGTGAAATTTTCCAACTTTAGGACTTGGCTCCAGAAAATCAAAATATAGGCACTAGGCACTATGATAGCTAGGAAGAAACGAGATAAAATCGAATTTGAACTCATGTTAACAGTTTAGGCTTCAGAGGTCACCTGAGCAGAGAGCAGAGGCTTCAGAGGTCATGCTGGCATTTTCTTCCAAGAAGTTTTTCTTGCACAACGTTTTATCTAATGAAGATAGGGAAATAATGTCAACGCAATCGTGTTTGTGTCTCGTCGAGGCACTTCGAACCGCATTCACGATGACCGGATTGGGTCAAGTTCAAAATTTGACCTCAGGTCAAGGTCATTTGTGAACCCAGTAGGTAATGTTGCATATGGGGAGACGCATCTCAGCAAGACAAACCCAGTAATGTGAGATGCACGTCCCTATGTTCATTCTATAAAGAGTCATTGGCAAAAAAGTGCTAGTGACATCAGATGTCCTCAGCTGACCTTGTATCGCAGTAGTTGCACCTGGGTCAAGAGTGGGCTAAAATAACATGGTTCTGCAAGAATTGGCCTGATCTAGGTATTTCATATCCTCTGGATAGGAAGCATTTATATATTTTCCCATTGACTTGTAATGGGTAGATCACGAAATTGCCCTGCCCTTCGGTCGCCGCCATATAAATTTCCGAGTTAAACGAATTGTCGATACCTATGCTCTGATTAACTTCTGTGAGTTTGAAATCGTTCGATCAACCCGTGACTCTGACACGACCGCGACTATTTTTGGAGGTAAGATCACTCGGCGTGACCTGGTGACTTGACCTGAGATGACCCGAGGTAAAAAATACACAATATATGAATAATTGATGTCCGAAGACCTATGCCAATTTTAGTGGCGCTGTGCGCCGCCGTTTTCCCGCTATTCCCGAAAACCCTCAGGGAGAGTCAAAATGACCCACACCAGGGCGAAGGTTAATCGGTGGCAGCGTTTTGGCTTAGAAGAAAGCCTTGCATCGTGACCTATAGATAACTCAGTAACTGTTCCATCAAGAGAGCTGAAACTTGTCACAACACGATTCAGCGCCTCATATACCCACATAGGCGTATGAACAGGGGGGGGGGGGGGTTTCTCTCAATACGAGATCAAAGTTGCACTGCCCCCCCCCCTCACTTTTCGGGCATTTTTTCTCTCAATATTGTCTTTTGGTCGGTTATTTTTTTACGGCATAGGGTTCACAAACTGTCAAGACTAGAAGAGCCCGAATCTGCAAAGAAATATTGCATAGTGGCATAGCGCCTATTTGGTTTCTCTCAATACGAGATCAAAGTTGCACTGCCCCCTCCCCCCCCCCCCACACACACACACACTTTTCGTGACGTCCCCTGTTTAAATCCATGACAACGGATTTTCATCAAACCTGAAATGCAGTGTGTTTTGGCCCTGCCGATCTGTCTTGGAATACCCAATGCCTGAAACTACCCTCCCAGACCTTCTGAAGACCGCTTTCAGACCGACATAAGCCATAGGGTTAAAAAGCCCCACAAAGTTTAAAAACCAAGCCTCAGGTGTAAAAATACCCTTTCAAATCATCGTAGGGCCCCCTCGCACCGACCGAGGGCCCTTTCAGACCGACCGAGGGCCCTTTCAGACCAACCGAGGGCCCTTTCAGACCAACCGAGGGCCCTTTCAGACCAACCGAGGGCCCTTTCAGACCGACCGAGGGCCCTTTCAGACCGACCGAGGGCCCTTTCAGACGGCTACAACCGAGGGCCCTTTCAGACCAACCGAGGGCCCTTTCAGACCAACCGAGGGCCCTTTCAGACCAACCGAGGGCCCTTTCAGACCAACCGAGGGCCCTTTCAGACCAACCGAGGGCCCTTTCAGACCAACGAGGGCCCTTTTGCCAAGTTGCCCCCCACCCCCAAAGCCAGGGCTGCGACCGCCCCTGCTTGGCTATGCCCCGTGCAACACGTGGTGTTTAACGAGACAAGTTCCCATAGTTTGTTAAGACGACCTCACACAATATGGGTTATGTGTTGCAAGATGTATCTCACTGAAAGCCATCATACAAGGCCGATATTAAACACTCCCGGGTGATTATTCAAAACTTGTTCATTAGACATGTAACAGAAAAACGACAAAACGTGTTGTGTCTCTAATGAATAGCACCATTAAATGTGTCACTACACCGGCTCCTGTATCCAACGCACCGCAAAAACACGCCCTCTATCTGGCAAATGCGGCACCATGTTTACATTCGACTGCATGTGTCTCTTATTCTTTTCCTTTTTCTTCCAGCGTTGAGTTGACACGTGGGACCCTTTGAGCCGCCCGCCTTGGTCGCCTGATAGCTCTGGGCATGTACAAAAGAACTCCCCACTGCGTCACACCGCGCCGTTTTTCGGCCACCGTGCGCGCGAAAAATTCCGAGGGGGAGCCGGGCAGCTCACAGTGGATTAATGATGCAGCTGTTGCACAGGGGGAGAGCACCGCTTTACCACAGGGTCGGTCAGCGGTGACACCGGAGCCGGCGGCCCGGTCCAGCAGGGCACTGCAGCGCGCACAGCACGTCACAGTGCTGCACCGCAAAAACGGACAGGCTGGTCAGGCTGTCCCGACCAGCTGTACGCAGTGTCTGCGTATTGTACATCCTTTTTGTTTCTGTTTTGAGGATGCTT
>JAXIVJ010018255.1:0-23802 GCA_036785665.1 Chirona hameri | reverse complement strand
AATTATAAAAACAAATCAAGAAAAAAAATCAGAATTATCCCAAAACCGGAATATATGTGATCGAGACGTATGCTGTGAATATGTGTACCAAATTTAACGTCGATATCTTCATAAATGACTGAGTTATGACCTTTAAATGACAAAAATCGACCACTTCTCACAGCATTACTATGCATAAAAAACGCATTTCCATTTTTGCTTTTTACTTATATTTATATGGAACAAACAATGTTCTAAGGTCATTTTTCGCGTTCTAGACGAAAAACAAACCCATAAACATGTGTTAAAACGCCTAATGACCGTAATCTGCAGTTTGACCTCGTGACCTCGGATGACCTTGACCTGACCCAAGGTCATAAACAGCTTAGAAAGGTACTTAAAAGTATCAGAACACAAATCATACCGATTTATTGACAGCTTAAGCGTTTAATATAGCAATTTTGCGCGACAATTCCATCCATCGAGACGTTTGACACGGTCAAACATTTTGTACTTGACCTGACCTGTGACGTCATCGGTGACCCCGAGGTCAACAATATTATATTTTCCTCGATAAATTTCCCAGGGCTATCGAATGTCATTTGAATTTTTACATTCGGTCCAGTAGTTCCGGAGATCCGAGGGGGGGGGGCAAAAAATAGCCCCCCCCCACAGTAAGTCGCGTTATGAAATATGCCCCAGTAACTCGCGGGTTAATGGAATTCATTTTCCCATTTTGAAAATTTGTATAAGCAATTGAGAAAGTTATATCATGCCGCGAAGCGGCGCGAAATTTTCCGGTTTTTGACGGTGGATAGCTGGATTTTGACTGCTGAAAGACAATTTTTTACGATTTTACGATAAATTGGGAACGTGCGAGGGGATACTTGTATTAAATGCCCCCCCCCCCCAGATTCCTGTGGGGGAGGGGAATTTGCCCCTGATGCCCCCCTCCCCCTGGATCCGCCAGTGGCCGAACAGGGACGGATCCAAGAGGAGCCTATCAGCGCCATAGCTTTGCCGAAACCACCAAAATCGGCTGAAAATTCACACATTTTAAAGAAATTCTAGGCAACTTGTACAAAGGACAGTATTTGTAATCAATTAATAATACAAAAACAGACGAAATCTCATGAGTTTTGGAAATCTGTTGAACAAACAAATTCAATTTATGTTTGTTGTTTCGAATTCTGTTATTAAAATTATGTTTGTCGTTCAAACCAACGTTTTGAGCCGGTCTGCATCCGCCAGAAGGCCCGAATCCTTACTTGGAACCCTTACTTAGTAAAACGGCAATGTTAACCTGCCATTGACTGGGGGAGGGGGAAATATCTCCCCTGACGAATTTACGCAATAGCTAAAAAACCGATAGCGATATCAACGTGGAACTGTGGGTACCTTCTCCTACACCAATTTTACGTTTTCTGTGCATAAATGAAGCAATTTTGTCGAAAAAAATGAGATATAACGAATTTAGTGACGTCACTACACACGAGTTTGGCGAATAAAAAAATCAGCTAAACTTTAAGAGATCATACAAAGTCTATATTTTGAGCAAAATGCAACAAAAAACGTCAGCAAATTGCAAATGAAAAGGGCTACAAAAGAGATTCTCGGATTTGTGGAAACTTTGGTTTCTGACCCCTAAAAACCATTTAAAAGAAATAAATTAAAAAAACTATTTCTTCGGAAAAATGCCCTAAAAATTAAACATTGCAAATATGAAATATGTTAATTCACCGGATTTCTCATCTTTATACATTAAGGTGATTTAAAACAAACCTTTCTTAATAAAAGCTGCGTATACTTCTTTGGAAATAGGAAACGTGTTAATTTGTTGCCATTTCAGGCGGTTTGGGAGGCTTGGCCGCTTTGTTTGCCCCCTCTTGGATCCGCCAGCGGCCAAAAACATTGGGGGGGGGGGCGGGCGAGCGGGTACCATTGGGGGGGGGGGGGGCGGGCGAAGTCAACATTTGGGGGGGCAAGGGCTACCCCAAAACTATATAAATCGACACCTATGGACAGGGTTAAGCTGCTAATTGGTTCAGCTGGCCAAAGTCAAAGCATGTGTGCTTGCTGCAGGGTTGGAAAAGTTGCCGTTTGCCTGGTATACAGGGATATCTGAGGCCTGTTCACGACCACTCATGCGGTTCGGCGGTTTCCAACAGGCTCTAGCTCCGCCTCTTTCCTCATGCGTCTTCACAAGCAGACGTCTCTTGAACACACGGACATTTCATCCTGCGTTTGCTCCGTGCCAACCGCAAGAACCGCAGCCGTGTGCCGTCATACCGTTCGCCCCATCCCCACTTTTAGTTACCCCACCGGCTGCCGACCACTGCTGACCGCCGAACTGCAGCCAACCGCAGGGTCCGTGAACAGGCCTCAGGCGATTTTGTACTCCGAAATTGTGACTGGAAAGAATGAACTTTTTTTGTACTCTTTGAATATGTAATAAACATTCTTAGAAACATGCCAAACTCATATGAATATGTGTTCCCAGGCACAGCAGACATCAATGAGAAAAAATGGAGCGACATCGAGCAGAAAAGGATTTCCAACCTCCAAGTACCAAGTGTCTCTAAACCGAAACCTTTGGTCAGCAAGCTGAAGTGCCAGAAGTGCACCTACATTGTATTATTCCACTGCATGTTTCAAAGGAACATATTTATGTTTTAAATATAAACATGATGTATGATCCGTCTTCTGTCTGAGAACAAACTGATCAAAAATTATGGGTTAATCCAGACAACTCATTAGCTATACAGTAGACATAGGCCCAAAGTTCAAACACAGCTCTTTCTTAAGGCAGAGTCCATGTCGCTTATCTCGAAAAGCGTCAGCCAGTGGTGTTAAAATAGAAAGAAAGAAAAAACAAGAAACTAAGCACCTACAAATCTGACTCAATAACGACACACCGCTGTAGACAGCACTAAACAAATCAAAATAGCGTACCATGAGACGTCCTGCACTGAAAGTGTCTGATCTTCTTTCAGAAGAGATGAACACAAGATTCCACTGCTGAGCACTTGCCTATACAAGTACCTTGCAGTTTCCCCTTGTCAGAAAAACTCAAGGTACCTGGTATTCGTTGAGAACAAGTACTATGCAAATAATCATTCTTTTAAAAGGTTAAATGATCAATTAAGTGGTATGAAAGGAAAGTGTTTGCCTTCCTGATGCCAATGGTACCATTTTTCTTAGACCACCGCTTTTAGGCGAAAATAGCTAATGAGAATCCTTGTACTCAGTGTTTAGAATACCAGGTCACCAGGGTGTCCGGACAATTCTTCGTCCAGCATTTCTTCGTAGAGCATTTCTTCGTCCGCAAATCTTCGTCGAGCGTTTCTTCGTAGCGCATTTCTTCGTCGCGCGTTTCTTCGTCTCGCATTTCTTCGTATCGGAAAATCATCGTCTCGCATTTCTTCGTATCTGCGAAACTTCGTATACGCAAATCTTCGTATCGTAAATATTCGTCTACGCAAATATTCGTCTACGCAAATCTTCGTCCACAAATCTTCGTCCGCAAATCTTCGTCCGCAAATATTCGTCCGCAAATCTTCGTCCGCAAATATTCGTCCGCAGTTTTGCATTTGACTTTTTGCGTTTTGACTTTTTGCATTTGACTTTGTGCCTTTTTGACTTTTTGCATTTGAATTTTTGCCTTTTTTACTTTAATCCATTATGACTTTTTGCCTCTTTGACTTTTTGCATTTGACTTTTATCCTTTTGACTTTGCATTTGACTTTTTGTCTTTTTGACTTTTTGGTGTTTTGACTTTTTGCATTTTACTTTTATCCCATTTGACTTTTTGCCCGGTTTACTTTTTGCGTTTGACTTTTTGCCTTTTTGTCATTTTACTTTTTGTCCGTTTGACTTTTTGCCGTTTTGACTTTTTGCATTTGACTTTTAGCCTATTTGACTTTTTATATCGTCAACAATATCACAAAACTTGACAACTCAGAACACAAGCTTGTGAATAATTTATTTTACCAAAGCTACATACATTACTACCAGTAAGGCGCCGTAGTTGGCGATGAACGAGCGAGCGCGAAGGAAATGTATGGGGAATTTCAACTCGATCGGGCGAGTAGTTTCTGAGATACAAAAAAGGGTGCGCACGTGCTCACGTGCAGAGGCACCCACTTTTGACTTGTGGGAAAGTGGGGGCTGAGAGGTCCCTAACCACACCAAATTTTAACACAATCGGCTCAGTCGTTCCAGAGATATAGAATAGGGGCGTGCACGTGCGCACGTGCAAAGCCACCCCACCCCTGACTTGTGGAAAGGCGGCGGCTGAGAGGTCCCTGACCACCAGACTGGTTATTGATTCGACTCTGATTGAATCGATTGGAATCGTTCAATCAAAATCCCTTGAATCAAAGAAGAATCTATTTACCACCGGATTTTTGGATTCATGAATCATGATTGAATCAAAACACGCATAGAAACAAGGCTGATTAAATCAAAAAGACTGCAATGCTATTTCAATGGTGAGTCAAACGTGATTTTTTAAATTTTTGTTTTGATTCTTTGAATCGTAAAGAATCATTTCTCAAAATGGTTATACATGAATCAAACGGTGACTGAATCATTCATATTCCAAAATGAATCGTGATTAAATCCTTCCAAAAACGGTGAATCAATAGCCAGTCTGCAGTAACCACGCACCAAATTCGAACACAATCGGCTCACTGCTCAGTCGTTCCTGAGATACAGAATAGGGGTGTGCACGTGCACACGTGCAGAGGCACCCACCCCTGACGTGTGGGTAACTGGCGGATGAGAGGTCCCTAACCACACACCAAATTTGAACACAATCGGCTCAGCCGTTCCTGAGATATAGAATAGGGGTGTGCACGTGCGCACGTGCAGAGCCACCCCACCCCTGAGTTGTGTGAAAGTGGCGGCTGAGGGGTACCCAACCACACACGAAATGTGCACATAATCTGCCCAGCCGTTGCAGAGTTATTGCGAGAAAATACTTTTCAACACCCCTCACGCGGCACGCGCCACGCGCAGTGGTAGTCACCCACATAAGTCGGCACTGGTCTCACACAGGTAGGTTAGATGGGGCTGCTCAGCAAAGAAGTCCGCTTGTCAATCGGACGTGCGGTTGCAGAGATATGAGCTTCTCAAAAGCGTCGCCACGGAAGCGCTCATAATTACGCAAATCTTCGTAGAGTAGGCACGAATATTTGCGGACGAAGAATTGCGGACGAATATTTGCGGACGAAGATTTGCGGACGAAGAATTGCGGACGAAGAATTGCGGACGAAGATTTGCGGACGAAGAATTGCGGACGAAGAATTGCGGACGAAGATTTGCGGACGAAGATTTGCGTAGACGAAGATTTGCGTAGACGAAGACTTGCGATACGAATAATTGCGTAGACGAATATTTGCGGATACGAAGAAATGCGAGACGAATAAACGCGCGACGAAGAAATGCGGAGACGAAGATTTGCGGACGAAGAAATGCGGACGAAGAAATGCCCGACGAAGAAATGCGGGACGAAGATTCGTCATGGAATCGAACATACCCTCTCGGACCGTCTGAAGGCCGCTTTCAGACCGACATAAGCCATAGGGTTTAAAAGCCCAAAAAAGTTTAAAAACCAAGCCTCAGGTGTAAAAATACCCTTTCAAATCAGCGTAGGGCCCCTCGCACCGACCGAGAGCCCTTTCAGAGTACAGACCAACCGAGGGCCCCTTTGCCAAGTTGCCCCCCCCCCCCAAGGCAATGGCTGCGACCGCCCCTGCTGAGGGGACGGCTTACTGGAGGAATTTGCCCTCCCCATCCCCCAGTTAACATGTTAGGCATTAGACATTGCAGTGATAGGCATTGCAGTGAGACCTAGCTTGAGCCAGAGCTTGCCGCCTTCTTGTGAACTTCTTGTCCCTACGTTATCTACGAATTAGTGGTGCTTTCCTATCTCAATATCTCTTTCGTCGCAAAAACACCAATTTCGCTGGATAGGCGTTCTTGTTTTTAGCATTTTGGTGTATAATGAATAGTGAATGAATAGTGCTGTCACGGTCATATTGTTGCGATAGTTACTGAAGGTTGGGATGGGAATGGTGTAATATTTATTGTTTGTAATTTTCGACTAGAGGCGGCTAATTTTATATTTTAAGCTCTGAAGCTCAAGAAGTCGGGCTGGTGCATGTAGTGCGAGGTGGGTGATTGTTTGATACCGTGTTTGTTGTGATATTGACATCGGTTAGGGCTCATAAACTCTTTTTTTGTGCTTGCTAGGTATCAAGTGGAAGTATGTTTCTTGCATAGTCTGTGGTGTGATGTTTAATGTTCAAATTCCTGTGGGAGAGCTCAAATGTGCATTTCAGTGGTGCAGTACTTATATTACGGGTATATCAGTTGGAAACACAGTAGAGAAATACTCTAAAAATGAAGCGCTCCAAAAATAGAGGGTAACAGTATGGTTGGTGTCATCAGTCACAGCTGGCATATCAAGAAAGTCAAGGTGCAAAGTTACTATAAATCAAGGTTGGTCTGGATATATATGGAAGCCCTAGATGACAATGATGACATCACTAGATTATGGGATTATGGCTGGCGACCCCGAGATTGGACTTATGGCTACAAGCGAATCTTAGGTTTTGTCCCAATCAGACTTAATATATGAGCGAATCTTAGGTTTTTCCCGATCGGACTTAATGGCTACAAGCAAATCTTGGGTTTCGTCCAGATCAGACTTAATGGCTACAAGCAAATCTTAGGTTTTGTCCCTATCAGACTTAATAGCTACAAGCGAATCTTAGGTTTTGTCCCGATCAGACTTAATATCTGAAGTTGAAGTAGTGGGCTGGTTTATACCAAGGTATATTCAGTGCCCACATCTTAGTTGGCGGAATACTATTAGAAAGTGGAGGAGGATAGCGTCTTTGCGGCCAGTGGCGGTCAAGCCTGTTTTTAAACTTGTTTGTGGTTTCTGCAGACACTAATTCCTCTAGTAACCTGGTCCATGGTGTTACAACTCTATTTGAAAAGAAGTTTGCTCTTGCATGATGAATTACCCTCTTTTTCTTGGGTTTCAGATAGTGGCCTCTGGTCCTTTCGTCTTGGGCTTTCTAAAAAAAAGAGAGTAGGGTCTGATCTGACTTTTCCTGTAAGTATTTTGTATGTTTCAATCAGGTCTCCTCTTTTCACCCTCTCTTCCATGCTACATAGCTTCAGACATTTCAGGCGCTCTTGGTATGGTAAGTGCTTGAACCCCTTGATCAATTTGGTTGCACGTCTTTGAACCTTTTCAAGGGTCAAGAAATCCTGTTGCATGTAGAGACTAACGGCTTGAACACAAATCGAGGTGGGGTCTCACATATGTGGTGTACAGTATGTTGAAATTTGACATGTTCAGGCAATCAAAAGCTATTCTCATGAGTTTCAGAGCCGACATGGCCTTGTTCGCTGCTTTGTGGCAGTGAGTTGTCAGCTTTAGGGTGCTTGTTACATGTACTCCCAGGTCCCTCTCAACCATGGTTTCCCTCCAGTTGATGAACTTGTCCATCTTCCTGCCTCATGAAATAACTTGTGTTCAGATTAGTTGTTTAGGACCACAATGCATAATTGAGCAATTGGTTGCATTTAATTTAAGGAGCCATTTATCAGACCAGTCACCAAGAGTCTTTAGGTCATCTGGTAGGGCATGAGAGTCACAGGGGTTCATAATTCCTCTGTATAGTTTGGTATCGTCTGCAAACATTTTCAAACTACTTTGGACCAGGGTCAGCAAGTCGTTGACGTACAAGATGAAAACGTAGGCCCCAGGACTGATCCCTGGGGGACCCCACTAGTCACCTTGCCCCAAGTCAAGCAGCTGTTACCGACAACAGCCTGCTGAAAACGGTCAGTTAAGAACCCTTTGACCCAGGACAGTACCATCCCTCTCAAGCCATATCCACTGAGTTTCTTCAATAACCTTCTGTGTGGGACTGTATCAAAGGCTTTTTGGTAATCCAAGTATATTATACCCAAGTTATGCCCTTCATATAATATCTTTGTCCAATCTTCAAAGGCTTCTAGTAGGTTTGTTTGGCAAGACTTCTTTTGCACAAATCCATGTTGATGAGGGGTAATCAAGTTGTGCTGTTCAATGTGCTGTATGAGATGATTCCTGATGATGCGCTTGAGAACCTTACATGTCTGACTGGTTAAACTGACAGGTCTGTAGTTTCCTGGAAATTTTCTGGATTCCTTCTTAAATATTGAAGTTATCTACAAGCGAATCTTAGGTTTTGTCCCGATCAGTTTTTTTTATAGGTTTTGTCCTGATGGGACTTAATGGTGGTGTTAGGTTGCACCAGCCATTATCCCATAATCTAGTGATGTCATCATCGTCATCTAGGGCTTCCATATGTATCCAGACCAACCTTGATTTATAGTGGCTTTGAATCTTGATTTTCTTGAGACGCCAGCTGCGACTGGTGATGCCAGCCATACAGTTACAAAATAGAGCCGGTGACATCAGAGCCTGCCATAGACATGCATGTAAATTATTTAAAATTAGAGTGCCTTTATGAACACTTCTTACAAAAACCACTTGCAATCAATTGTAGCAAAATGTCAAAATAAAGAAGCCATATACGATACAAAAATAAACAACGATCATGTGTTTTTACTAAAATTATCAACGATCATGTGTTTTTCCTGCGCAAGTCTTAACAAATCCAGATGCATATTATTTGTGATTTGTGATATTGAAAATGTGTTTGGAATTGCAAACTTCCAAAAAGTGATGGGAACATTTTGGCATGCTTGGCCCAATACGCTCTAATTATTGGGTATGCATGCTGGCGAGCACTCTAATTTTGGATTATCAGCTCTATTTATTGAGCGTTTCAGCACCAGACAATGGCAGGTAATCAAAAAAGAAGTAAGGATCTAGACTGTTTCCTGCTAGTGACATATTCATAAATTTAAAGGGACTGTCCCACCTTAAAGGGAAATAATTACCTTTTTCCACAAAAATGGAGTTAGCACTTGAAATCGCCAGACGAGACCAAAATATATTGTAAATTCATCACATTTTGCATGAAAACTTTCCTACCGAAAAATATTTCAAGTTAAAGTTGATAAGCGTTCCACACTTTTAACGACCGGTACTTGCAAGTACTTTTGGTCCTCCTCAAACTGCGGGCTTTTCCCGTATTGTTTTTTTACGTAATGGAGTGGAACATATATTGTGCGTTCTGCTTGTTGTGATTATATGCCCGGCGATCTTCTAAAACTAACAGCGATTGGAAAAAGTGGCAATAAAATCAGAAGCTCATCGATGCACATCAACGGCGGCATAGTTAGTGGTTGCGACCCTCAATTTTTTAAAATAAATTCATTTGTTTTCAACATTAGGAGTATTGTATAATTTGTCTGTGGCTGTATATAACACTATGCTTTATATTATCATGAAAAATAATAATTTTTCCCCAAAAAACTAACAAACAATAACACCAAACTGGCAATTAAATCGGAAGCTCATCGATGCATATCGACGGAGACCTATTTAGCGTCGGCGATTTGTTTACAAAGCATTGTCATGCTTCTCGGCGCACTTAACCATTGTGGCGAGTTGTTGCTAGTAGCGCTTTCGTTCTCCATGGCAACCAGGCGTGAGC
Organism: Chirona hameri; assembly: GCA_036785665.1. Taxonomy (NCBI): domain Eukaryota; kingdom Metazoa; phylum Arthropoda; class Thecostraca; order Balanomorpha; family Balanidae; genus Chirona; species Chirona hameri. The sequence continues at coordinate 14,194 of JAXIVJ010018255.1, read as the reverse complement.
CAATGAAAAACCAGAACGTATTCCCTTTCTGGCTTTTGATTGGCTGACGCCTGGTTGCCATGGAGAACGAAAGCGCTACTAGCGTGTGTCCGAGCAGCGCTCAGTTTGATCGGAAATGTCACAGAGCCTCCAAAAATGCCGCAATCGATGTAAACAATGGTAGGGAAGGGCGAATTTGTCAATGACCTTCATGAAGTACACAAGGTACTTGTTTTGTATTTTTCCCAAACTTACAACTTCGAATTTGGGAATAATTTTATTTAATTCTTAAATTTAAATAAAATAATTTTAAAACCATAGCGGTAGCCTAAGCAATTGTTGCTAACAAAATCAAAAGGTCATTATTTCCCTTTAACCCTATTTGTAACAGGCTCCTGGCTACCCCTATTTGTAACAGGGGGGGGGGGCGGATTCCTCCCCCCCCCCGGAGATCTCGAGATCTACCCGTCCGATTTTCAAAAATGAACCGGTGTTTGGTTCCCCTCAACACGATCTACATTTATAAATAATAAAAAAAAAAATTGGGATAGGGGGCAACAGGGGGGCAAAAACTACAAATTTTAGTGGTATTTTTGATCCAACATAGTTGTCATGTTTATCGACCGATTTTAACACAACTAATATGAATCGATAGAGATTGAATCGGAAATTGATATATGACGGTGACGTTTGAAAATTCAAAAATCATAGGCGTGTGCAGGTCACTCAATATGGGGTGAAGTAAATGCGTAATAAAACCATTTTTTGATGTTGCTTTTTTGATAAATGAAATGGTATGTGATTGAGACATTAGAAAAAAAACAGTTATAAATCATATTTTTGCCATAGGCGGTACCAGGTTAGTGAAAAAGGGGGGTACAATTGGGAAAAATATTAACTGCAGACAAGTTGCTACCCAGCACTATCAATATGTTACTGATTATAGATAGTTCCTTTTTGCATGTTGTACTTCATCATAGGCGTATCCAGGATTCAAACTAGGGCGGCGCAAGACCTTTTGATAAGTATATTATCCGCTATTATGATACTAACTAGTCAACAGTGACTATTTCACTTACAACTTCAATTAACATTGCTTACCCCCCCCCCCTTTTACCCTACCTGGACTCGCCTATTATCTTATAATCGTTCGTAGAGTAGCTTGTGGTTCGTGTTTCATCCGAAAACTGCAGTATGTTATGTCATTGTACGCCCATGCCTCTTAGTTTCCTTGCAATAATATGTCCCCTTTTCTTCCATTCCTGAGCGCGCCTCTGCAAAAAAATTACTTTATTCCCTTTTTTGGTCTCATATGTGCATATATTATTATAAGCTAAACGTATATTGCGCCGTTATCGCTGGCATATCGTCATCACCATGCCAGTCACCCCCCTTTTCATGTGCCTGAACACGCCCCTGAAACTCTATATGTAATAAATTATGCAAATAATGGAAGCAGAAGCTATCTTTTACATCTTGATAGCTATAAATTCCCCTTACATTGCTCTATTGGCTTCCCGCCAAGCATTGAATACTTCCTGGAACCCCCCCCCCCCCTTTTCAAGCCCCTGAAACCGCCTCTGCCATGCAATTTTGTATGATATTTCATTAACATCATCTAATTTGCACTTGTTGCAATCACGGTAAGCCGATGTAACTCCTTCATACTTGATGCAGTTAGGAAGAAACCGTGAAGATCGCATTTCCGTATTATCGCCAAATTTCGCCTCCGAACCCACCCAAAACTGTGCCCTGGAACCGCCTCTGTTCAAGTTAAGAACTCAAAGTTTTGACTCCAAATGCGGAGTTCAATTCTATGAAAAGTCCCAAAATTTCATGGGCCTGCTCCCAGCCGTTCTGGAGATATCTGCGAAAAACATGAGGGGGGGGGGGGGGCGGAATCCGCCCCCCCCCCCCCCCCCTGTTACAAATAGGGTTAACATTATATTTTAGTTGAAATAGCCATGTTGTTGGATTTGCATTGAAATGTAGTATGGTAGCAGTTAAAACAACCACATAGGTCTAATGGAAAAGAGATTTGAGCTTGGTCTTGACAATTGTAACAAATATACCCTGTGTATTTTAATACAGGTCTAAAGCTGATGACGTTGTCTCTCTTTACCAAATGGTGATGGTAGTCAACTTGTTTTAAGGTGAACCTTGGAGATATTTGCTACGTTTCAATGGTTTGGTAATTGGTTTGGTATTTTTTTTAATTCAAAGCAATTGTCTCGAAATAATGGTGCCATAATTTGGCAGCGTAAAGGATTTCTGTATCCTTTACGCTGCCAAATAGAGCTCAATATGACATCATCTAGAGCTCAATATGACATCATCAACCCAAATATTAAAACTTAACTTTTTTATGAAATTGAGCATTGTTTGCCAGAAACAAATGTCATAATCATGTTTGGCAGCAATTACTTCATATTTTGCACCACAAGCGGCGTACATTTGACAACTTTTGGGAAGGTGAGACAGACAACAGTGTGACAGACAGACAATTCCCTTTAAAGGAAATAGTTCAACTTCAACATTAGTTTTAAACTGAGATAGCAGTTTTGTAGCCTGTGTTGGAAAATCCATATCAGCAAGTTTTCTTGACTGAAAATACTCTCCAGCCGAATATATTTTAGTTTTAGGCGAAGAAATGCGGAGCTGGCGAAAGAATGTGGTGCTGGATTTAGCCCGGGCAGAGGCTGTACCATCAGCCAATCAGCTGGCAGCTGGTGCTAGCAAGCGAACCGCCGGCCGCCGGTTGGCACATCTCGAATGCGAGTCTATCCTTACGCGAATACTTTCGAATCTGATTGGCTGAACCATTTGTTTAATTCGCGTGACGTCAGGACTCTGACTCAGAGAGTATGCATATAGTTTTGATAAACAATAATAATTTACGGCCTTCTGTCCTGAATCGGCGCGATATAAGGCCATTTTTGACAATATCAAAATAAATGGAATTAAAAAATATCAAATCGTGTTTGGGGAAAATCTTTCCAAGGTGAACTATTTCCTTTAATGTGACCCATCTTTAAGCAAAGTTTGAAGCTTTTTTTATTGACATACATGCCCTCTATGGCCTATGAGTCGTCATTGGTCGCAGTGCTACGCAATAGCCGTTTAAAAAAGACCTTATTTTCGCGAGCGATTACAATGCATCAAAATCTAAAATTCGAGTGCTCTATTTTAAGATTATTTCCCTACTTTGTCTCCAACTGATATAGACTATAGTTAAGCCATGGATAAGGGGATTTTGACCATAAACCCACCATTAGTTTTGTATGTCTACATGTCAGGCGAGGTCAGCTGAACATGTTCGTGAACTTTTTTTTCTCCGAAAACAATGCTTATCTTGGAAGATATTCAACTTTTAGTTTTAAGTGGAAAGTTGGGTTGGTGACGTCATATGATTGTTTTTTTAATGATAGAGAAATCCTTTGTGCTGCCAAATGTATGGCACAATTTCTTTCGACATCTATGTCTATGTCTCATGTCATGTATGTCTACATGTCAGGTGAGGTCAGCTGAACATGTTCGTGAACTTTGTTTTCTCCGAAAACAATGCTTATCTTGGGAGATATTCAACTTTTAGTTTTAAGCAGGAAGTTGGGTTGGTGACGTCATATGATTGTTTTTTTTGTAATGATAGGGAAATCCTTTGTGCTGCCAAATGTATGGCACAATTTTTTCGACATCTATTGCGCAGAAAAAGCGAACCACCCGGTGTCTAGATTGGCTTAGATTGCGAACCACCCGGGGATCGTGAAATGAAAGACGAAAATATTCCAAGGCTGACCTTAAAACAAGTTGACTAGCATTACCAGTTGGGTAAAGAGACGACGCTGTCGGTTTAGAGTCCCTATTCAAATGCACATGGGCCTTATTTTGTACAGATGTCAAAATCAAAGTCGAATATCTTTTTGATTAGATGATTGTGGTTGTTTTAACTGCTACCATACTTAATTTCAATGCCAAGCCATCAAAATGGCTATCTCAACTAAAATATAATGTTAAGGTGGGATAGTCCCTTTAACCCGCGCACTACAGGGGGGTTGATTCCCCCCCCCCCCAGGTTTTTTGCAGATAGCGAAAAATCGGTTTTTGACACACATGTTAGGACATCAATTGCGCACACTTTGAGAAAAAGATAACCTCTGGTCATCTCAGGTCAGGTCACCAGACCAGGTCAAGTGACCCCACCTCCAAAAATGTTTGCAGTTGTGCCAAAGCCAGAGTTGCTCACCGATCAGTTTGAAAATTACACAGGGGCGTAGGAACTATGTTCAAGTTGGGGGCAGGAGGCATTCTGAAGTCTATTCTTTCCATGCAACGCCCATAGGCGTAATGTTAAAATCAAAAATGTTGGGGGGTGGCTGCCCCCCCCCCCCCCCTCCCTCCCCCTGCTCCTACGCCTATGAACTTACAGGATGTCATGAGGGCATCAGTACTTACAATTCATATATCTCTGAATTTGTATATCGGTGACCTAAGGTCAGGTCAATTTCGTAACCTCCCCATAATAAGTAAATGGGGAAATATACAAATGCTTCCTATTTCAAGGATATTTCAAGGATTTCAAGGATTTTGACATTTGATGAGCTCTGGAGCCTAAACTATTCACCTGAGCTCAAATCTGACAACACCTTGTCGATTGCATTTTTCAAGAGCTTTCCATTTTTTTCCTGTTTGTTCCTAGCTATCATAGTTCCTGTGATATCCTGGAATTTCTGGAGCGCAGTCCTAAAACTTGGAAGCTGACCCTTGATGACTTCTGGTGACCTCTGGTATTAACCTGAAAAAATGACCGAAATAGTTTCCAAATTCATGTTGACGAGCTTTCAAACGGTGTTCTTGGTTTTTGTCTACGTTCCATAGGAGCCGAGTTAGATGGGGCGTCGAAACCCCCCGGCCGGCGAAGGTGGCGCCGAGCACCGGCACGGCGCGGGTTAAGGTTAAGGTTAAGGTAGTAGGCCGGTTTAGACTATGGTCTTTTCAGTATGCATGTTATAGTGTTGTTGGAATCCAGTGGAAAGTGATGTTGCAACCCAGTACTCGGTAGTGGTCAAGTCTAATTCTGAATAACGTTGTGGTGGCAGCCAGTACTTCTTTGTTTGGGACTGGCACCTCTTCCTTTGGAAGTTGAGCTAGGTGCAGGACATTGTGTGTTTGGGTGCATCTTTAAGATATACAATGAAGATGAGATTCCATTTTGGTATATCACTGCTTAAATAGATGTTAAAATTTTGAAGTTGCCTTAGTTTTTTTTTAGTTATCGAACAGTTCATGCAGGAACATACATCCTAAAATAGTAGACATAGGTGATACATGTATGTTAAACAGAGAACATCAAAACTTAAGCATGTATCTTGAAAAGCATGGCACACTATTCTGGCGCATGGCATTGTGGATAATAACAATAGAGTAGAATACTTCATGAACTAATTACTTTTATGTGCGACTAGGATCTAACCCTCCCAAAAAAAATGTTTCATTCCATGAATCTTTGCTAATTGTGTTCTACTTGCTGGTTATTTGAATTTGCAATATGTGCATTATTCTATGAAGAGGCATAACATTACAAGAAATTAGCATTACTATTTTAATTTGTGCAATTGCAGGATTATAGGGCACATAGATGTAGGAGTGTCATGAAAAGTGAGGGAGTAGTGAAACGTTGAGAGACGCTCATTGCCTCAATGCAAAGTGTATTTGCAGATTTCAGCTGTTCTTAGCCTGACTTTTCTTTTGCAGTCTCAAATTTCCCTCATTCCATTAACAAGAAAACATTTCAGAAAACATTTTGTCCAAAACGTGTGGCATACACAGACGCCGTGAAAGACTCGTGCAACCAGGTTGTACACCCAGTTAATTCAAAACTGGCTGAGCTACCCAGCACAACAGAGGACCCGTTGCAAAATCCCACTCGGAGCTAGCTGGTGTCTTCGATGAATATATGGATAAAGAAAAAAGGAAACAAATAAAAGAGAGACGGTGAGGTTTTTGCTCAATTGATCAAAGACGAGCTGCGGATCAGTGCAACTGTCAATCAGTGCTTCCGTGTGGGCAAGCCAGCTGAAGGAAAAACACACCTCCTTGTTGTGACCCTGGAAAACTAAGACGTGAAATGGGATATACTCCGTCAGGCACCCCTGCTCAGAAATGCAGCACTCTCACCTCGGGTTTACATCAACCCAGACCTGTCTCTGAAGGAAAGGGAGGAAGGGAAAAGGTTGAGGGTCGAGCTGGCTTGGAGCTGGCTTGGAGGAAAGGGAAGGGTGAAACAGACCTCATTCGGAGAGGGAAGATCATAAGTGGACCTAGGCCACCTGCAACCAGCAACACCCAGCAGGCCCCAGCAACACCCGCAGGCCCCACCAACCAGGAGCGGGGACCATCCAACATCACACAGGGCAGATCACAACTGCCAGCTGCAAGCTCTGCGAGTCGGGGCTCTGGAGAGCCCACGAACATCCCAGATCCAATAGCTAGGACCTCCGGCAAGCGCCACAAGGCGGGATGCGGGACCATCCAGTTCTGCCCAGACCGCCAGTCCAGCAGTGCAGGCGCCACAAAGGTCCCCTACTGAGCCCAGCCAGCGTGTGCAGGACGACACCGACTCACTGAAGGTGGCTCAGCCTGACACGGAGCGCATGGGCTCAGAGTATTATAACCAACGCCGACCAATTCCTCAACACAAGAGATGAGCTGTGTATGGAGATCGCGGGAGATGAACCTGACAATATATGCATTGGAGGTCATACCAAAAGCACACATTTAGCCGATCAATTTAGCCCTTCTTAGTATCCCCCGCTACACCATGTACCTAAATTGTTCCCCATCCCAGCCTCGCCTTGGGGCAAGCGGAATCCGCGGGGTGGCGGTATACTGTGCAGAGAAGCTGAAGTCATCGGCATGTTCCCCAATCCGACTTCACTGAACACATAGGGGTGCGTATTCAGCTAAATGGCGGAGACCAGTTGAAACTTGGCTGCAGTTATCGAAGTCCCTCGGCTGACCCAGCCAATACGAACGCACTATGCAACCTTCTAGAAACAGTAACAAACACGCGTTCATCACACTTGTCGATCCTTGGAGATTTCAACATGAACAACATTGACTGGCCCGCAGGAATTTGTAATGCGCCCTCCACCCACCACTCGTACACTTTTCTCGAGAATACTGGGGATTGCTATTTACACCAACATGTCAGAAAACCGACCAGATTCAGACACGGCACTGCGCCTAGCACCCTGGACCTCGTCTTCACCAACGAGGAGGAAATGGTCGGAGGCTTCAGGACTCGCCCAGGTCTCGGCAGTAGTGACCATGTGTTGCTAGATTTCAAGCTAGAGTGCTACTCTTCGGTGGAGCCGAGCAAGATTGAAAAGCGCGCCCTCCACAAGGCTGACATCAGATAGGACATGATGTGCAATGTCCCGTGGGAGGAGGCTGACAACCTCAACGTCAGTGCGTACTACGAGTTCTGTGGTCATCTGCGCCAGGCCATCTAACGATGCGTTCCAATCCTTCAGTCTGTTAGCTAAAAGGAAAAATATTTACATGACACAACAAGCAACGGCGCTAAAGAAAAAGAAACAGAAGCTATGGAGAGTTTACGCGAGGAACCCGGGGCCCGCGAACCACCAGCGCTTCGTCAGGACCAGGAATGACTTCAGACGACTGACCAGAGAGCTCAGACGAAATTTCGAGACCAAAATGTCGGGATTTAAAAGCAAACCCAAAGCCCTTCTGGTGCTATGTAACCAGCCGCACCAAAACCAAATCCGGAGTGGCCAACCTCAACAGGCAGGACGGGACGGAGGCAACCACTGATGGCGAGAAGGCCGAGGTGCTAAGTCGTTTCTTCGCGAGCGTGTTCACCGACGAAGACTGCTCAAGAATTCCTTCTCTGCCTTACAGGTGGGAGGGCCCGATGCTCGAGAACATAGAAGTCACCCCAGCCCAGGTTGAAGCGAAACTTAAAAGACTCAGTCCAGCATCCTCACCCAGACCTGATGGTCAATCGGTCTAGCCGTTGCTGATAATCGGTCTAGCCGTTGCTGATATCTCATATGGCTGCAATACCATTTTTTGCATTTACAAGGTCACGGTGATGACCTGAGGTCACCAGTTTCAGAACGGCTGATGAAATCGTATGCGCTGAATCGATTGGTGCTTGTTGCGAGCAAATCGGTCTTGCCGTTGCTGATATTCCATTTGGCTGTAATGCCAAATGTGTTTTTCTTGCATTTACCAGGTTACGGTATTGACCTGAGGTCACTAGTTTCAGAACGGCTGATGAAATCGTATGCGCTGAATCGATTGGTGTTTGTTGCGAGCAAATCGGTCCAGCCGTTGCTGATATTCCATTTGGCTGTAATGCCAAATGTGTTTTTTCTTGCATTTACCAGGTTACGGTGATGACCTGAGGTCACCAGTTTCAGAACGGCTGATGAAATCGTATGCGCTGAATCGATTGGTGTTTGTTGCGAGCAAATCGGTCTTGCCGTTGCTGATATTCCATTTGGCTGTAATGCCAAATGTGTTTTTTCTTGCATTTACCAGGTTACGGTGATGACCTGAGGTCACCAGTTTCAGAACGGCTGATGAAATCGTATGCGCTGAATCGATTGGTGTTTGTTGCGAGCAAATCAGTCCAGCCGTTGCTGATATTCCATTTGGCTGTAATGCCAAATGTGTTTTTTCTTGCATTTACCAGGTTACGGTGATGACCTGAGGTCACTAGTTTCAGAACGGCTGATGAAATCGTATGCGCTGAATCGATTGGTGTTTGTTGTGAGCAAATCGGCCCACCCGTTGCTGAGATTCCATTTGGCTGCAGTCTGCACTCTTGGCTGCAATGCCTTATATGGACATATGCAATTTCCAAGGTCACGGTGGTGACCTAAGGGGTCGTCGGATTCAGAACGAACAAAAGTAATTTCGTGCCTTCAGAAAGGTTTGTCATATCGTTCATACTCAGTGCGTCAGGGTGCATTCTGGATCTGGTGTGTATACCTAGTATGTAGTGGGCTGTTGCCTCGCCCATGTTAAAAGCATCATTGTGCTATGCTGGTACATCCTATTTTGAGCGTAGCGTGATAGTGAGTGTCATACAGCCGGCTGCAGTCATTGTGCTGACCACCTGACTTGTGAACCTGACCGGCGAATATTCCTGCTGTCTGACAGGTCGGCCGGCCGCCAGCCAGCACTGGCAGCACTGGCAGCGCTGGCAGCGCTGGAGTCGGACCCGGCCGTGGGCTGGAAGGGCGCCGCAGGGCCGGGGCCAGAGTCGGGCCCGGGCACGCCCGGCCCGGCCGGCTTCGGGCCCGGCGCGCCGCAGTTCGCCGCCGGCGGGCCGGGAACGCCGCACTCGCAGGGCAGCAGCTTCACGCCGCCGGCCGTGCCGCCGCACTTCCCCAGTCCCGGCCATCCTGCGCCGGGTCGGCCGGGCGCGCCCTTCTCGGCGTCGCCGTCGCCGGCCGGCGGACCGTCGCCGTACCCGACGCCGCCGGCCAGCGGGCCGCCGAGCGGACCGTTCCCTGCCGTCTCCACGCCCGGACCGCACCCTGGCCAGTTCGGCGGGCCGGGCGGGCCGGGCGGGCCGGGCGGGCCGGGCGGGCCGCAGGGTATGATGCAGAGCATGCCCGGAGGTCCGTTTACCCCGCTCGGGCATCACTCCGGCCCGTTCGCCGGCCCATTTCCGCCGCACGGACCGCCGTTCGGGCCGCAGCACATAGGAGGCCCCATGCACGGGCCCGGCGGACCCATGGGACCCGGCGTCCCTATGGGGCCCGGCGGTCCTATGGGTCCCGGCGGACCCATGGGACCCGGCGTCCCTATGGGACCCGGCGGACCCATGGGGCCTGGCGGCCCTATGGGACCCGGCGGCCCTATGGGGCCCGGCGGTCCTATGGGTCCCGGCGGTCCTATGGGTCCCGGCGGACCTATGGGGCCAGGAGGACCTCTGGAGCACGGGTAAGTGTTTGGGAGCATATGAAATGTAGACTAAGGGGACGGGGTCGTTGTGTCCGCGTTGAACCCAGTAAGGGTAATGCGCGCGCATCCGGTTCTTTTTACCGGATTTGCCATGGTTTAAAATGCAATGGCAGTAAATATCTCTAGTTGTGTTTTTACAAATCTGCCACCTGATTTTCGCTGAGTAGAGTGGTAACTTGAAGGGACATTGCCACCTCGCAGGCCAATATGGAGTTTTTGGTGTGTATCGATCGATTAAGCGTGTCCGATTTCACCTGCAAAATTTGGTTCCCGAAACTCCCCCCATTAGATAAAAAAAAATACATTTGCACCACTCATGCTTGCCAAGCATTCGTAAAATTGGAGTGGCCACATCACTATTTAGAATCACTTCTTTGTGGACTGTTATTTTCTTTTGAATGTTGCAAACTCAACATCACCATTCCGTCAGTGCACTTTAAAATTAAAAAGCGTATGCAGTTAATTATATTTTCAACAACCTTAGCCTCTTTCATAATAAAACAGCAAGAATTGCTATGGCTCGACTTTTGGACCGCAGGAGTTGTGACCTATACCTTATAACACAGATAGACTTTGCAAGGTGAAGTCTCGGCGAATTCGTACGCTTCGGCTTTGGGCGGGCGCCAATACCACACCCAAACCGGATGAGAGCGGCCATCATGAATCTAGTACTGAGCACAGCTGGGACCAACGTTTTGGAGTCAGAAATAATTATAAAATGTTTTGCCGATACACTGCTTTAGGTGCTGCATGAGCAAGTTTGAGCTTGAGCATACATAATTGTTGATCCCCACCATTCATGTAAGTTGCTTTTTAGAAATCCTCCGGAGGTGGCAATATCCCTTTGATAGGTGTGCTCTCTGCGTGCGGATCGCAGTCACATTGAGCTCAGGTTCAATTGATCCATCTCAACCACTGTATTTTTCTGTGATCTTTTTTATACTCGCTGAATGAAATTGTGTGACATGATGACTGTAGTTAATGAACGAAAAGGTACAGCCTAGGCTTGCAAAAAAAAGTTTTGTTTGCTGTCATCCCAAATTTTCCCTGCTCATTTGATCTGATAATTATATTAATATTGGCTGTGCCAGTTGTTGATGCGTTAGAGCGAGGAACTGGTACGTCAAATCACAGCTCTAGTCCCTGACCGTCCTGCCACAGCTCTAGTCACAGCTCTAGTCACAGCTCTAGTCACAGCTCTATCACAGCTCTAGTCCCTGCCCGTCCTGCCACAGCTCTAGTCACAGCTCTAGTCACAGCTCTAGTCACAGCTCTATCACAGCTCTAGTCCCTGTCCGTCCTGTCACAGCTCTAGTCACAGCTCTATCACAGCTCTAGTCCCTGCCCGTCCTGCCACAGCTCTAGTCACAGCTCTATCACAGCTCTAGTCCCTGCCCGTCCTGCCACAGCTCTAGTCACAGCTCTAGTCACAGCTCTATCACAGCTCTAGTCCCTGCCCGTCCTGCCACAGCTCTAGTCACAGCTCTAGTCACAGCTCTAGTCACAGCTCTATCACAGCTCTAGTCCCTGCCCGTCCTGCCACAGCTCTAGTCACAGCTCTAGTCACAGCTCTAGTCACAGCTCTATCACAGCTCTAGTCCCTGCCCGTCCTGCCACAGCTCTAGTCACAGCTCTAGTCACAGCTCTAGTCACAGCTCTATCACAGCTCTAGTCCCTGCCCGTCCTGCCACAGCTCTAGTCACAGCTCTAGTCACAGCTCTAGTCACAGCTCTATCACAGCTCTATCACAGCTCTAGTCCCTGCCCGTCCTGCCACAGCTCTAGTCACAGCTCTAGTCACAGCTCTAGTCACAGCTCTATCACAGCTCTAGTCCCTGCCCGTCCTGCCACAGCTCTAGTCACAGCTCTATCACAGCTCTAGTCCCTGCCCGTCCTGCCACAGCTCTAGTCACAGCTCTATCACAGCTCTAGTCCCTGCCCGTCCTGCCACAGCTCTAGTCACAGCTCTAGTCACAGCTCTAGTCACAGCTCTATCACAGCTCTAGTCCCTGCACGTCCTGCCACAGCTCTAGTCACAGCTCTATCACAGCTCTAGTCCCTGCCCGTCCTGCCACAGCTCTAGTCACAGCTCTATCACAGCTCTAGTCCCTGCCCGTCCTGCCACAGCTCTAGTCACAGCTCTATCACAGCTCTAGTCCCTGCCCGTCCTGCCACAGCTCTAGTCACAGCTCTATCACAGCTCTAGTCCCTGCCCGTCCTGCCACAGCTCTAGTCACAGCTCTAGTCACAGCTCTAGTCACAGCTCTATCACAGCTCTAGTCCCTGCCCGTCCTGCCACAGCTCTAGTCACAGCTCTATCACAGCTCTAGTCCCTGCCCGTCCTGCCACAGCTCTAGTCACAGCTCTATCACAGCTCTAGTCCCTGCCCGTCCTGCCACAGCTCTAGTCACAGCTCTATCACAGCTCTAGTCCCTGCCCGTCCTGCCACAGCTCTAGTCACAGCTCTATCACAGCTCTAGTCCCTGCCCGTCCTGCCACAGCTCTAGTCACAGCTCTATCACAGCTCTAGTCCCTGCCGTCCTGCCACAGCTCTAGTCACAGCTCTAGTCACAGCTCTAGTCACAGCTCTATCACAGCTCTAGTCCCTGCCCGTCCTGCCACAGCTCTAGTCACAGCTCTAGTCACAGCTCTAGTCACAGCTCTATCACAGCTCTAGTCCTGCCCGTCCTGCCACAGCTCTAGTCACAGCTCTATCACAGCTCTAGTCCCTGCCCGTCCTGCCACAGCTCTAGTCACAGCTCTAGTCACAGCTCTATCACAGCTCTAGTCCCTGCCCGTCCTGCCACAGCTCTAGTCACAGCTCTAGTCACAGCTCTAGTCACAGCTCTATCACAGCTCTAGTCCCTGCCCGTCCTGCCACAGCTCTAGTCACAGCTCTAGTCACAGCTCTAGTCACAGCTCTATCACAGCTCTAGTCCCTGCCCGTCCTGCCACAGCTCTAGTCACAGCTCTAGTCACAGCTCTAGTCACAGCTCTATCACAGCTCTAGTCCCTGCCCGTCCTGCCACAGCTCTAGTCACAGCTCTATCACAGCTCTAGTCCCTGCCCGTCCTGCCACAGCTCTAGTCACAGCTCTATCACAGCTCTAGTCCCTGCCCGTCCTGCCACAGCTCTAGTCACAGCTCTAGTCACAGCTCTAGTCACAGCTCTATCACAGCTCTAGTCCCTGCACGTCCTGCCACAGCTCTAGTCACAGCTCTATCACAGCTCTAGTCCCTGCCCGTCCTGCCACAGCTCTAGTCACAGCTCTATCACAGCTCTAGTCCCTGCCCGTCCTGCCACAGCTCTAGTCACAGCTCTATCACAGCTCTAGTCCCCGCCCGTCCTGCCACAGCTCTAGTCACAGCTCTATCACAGCTCTAGTCCCTGCCCGTCCTGCCACAGCTCTAGTCACAGCTCTAGTCACAGCTCTAGTCACAGCTCTATCACAGCTCTAGTCCCTGCCCGTCCTGCCACAGCTCTAGTCACAGCTCTATCACAGCTCTAGTCCCTGCCCGTCCTGCCACAGCTCTAGTCACAGCTCTATCACAGCTCTAGTCCCTGCCCGTCCTGCCACAGCTCTAGTCACAGCTCTATCACAGCTCTAGTCCCTGCCCGTCCTGTCACAGCTCTAGTCACAGCTCTATCACAGCTCTAGTCCCTGCCCGTCCTGCCACAGCTCTAGTCACAGCTCTATCACAGCTCTAGTCCCTGCCCGTCCTGCCACAGCTCTAGTCACAGCTCTAGTCACAGCTCTAGTCACAGCTCTAGTCCCTGCCCGTCATGCCACAGCTCTAGTCACAGCTCTATCACAGCTCTAGTCCCTGCCCGTCCTGCCGGCCTCGTCCGGTTTGCCTCGCTACACCACGTCAGAATCATTGCGCATCGCTGGTAATGATAATGCACAGAATTCGCCTTGTTTGTCCGGAGCTGCGGAGTGACCAGCGCCGAGCTCTGATAATGCTGCAGCGACCCCCCTGGACGAGTTCCGGCGGAGTCACGTTCCGTCTGGCCATCGGCCGGTAACTGCCGGGTGGAGCCTCTGGTCAGAGGACTGAAGCGCACTCTCCCATCACTAGACTGCCTTACCGAACTGCGCCACTGAAGTGTGGACTGACGGTGTCGTGGACGGCGCAGTCCTGCTGTTCTGCTGCCCGGACACGTCGTCACGAGGCCAGCGGACATATCAAGGACGGAACACCGACACTGTGCCGGAG
>JAXIVJ010018254.1:20000-23810 GCA_036785665.1 Chirona hameri | reverse complement strand
TAATTGTATTGTATTGTACACTTCATCCAACCACTTCCACTGAATTCGTAAAATACAGAGTACAGTACGATAGGGCTACTCTAGGGTCGTCGCCATACAAGATAGCAACGCGATTTATCTTGTCAAGTTAAAAGTGGGTCCACAATGTAAAAGTAAAAATACAATAAGCACAGTAATGTAAAATAAAAGACTATCGTTAAAAATCATGCATCTCGGACGGCTTCACGGATAAACTTTTTGAACGTTGCTTGCGAACAGTTATACCCATCGTGTTTTGGCGCACAGTGTTGGCTATACAGCTGGCTGGCACGATAAATGCACGTTTTCTTCCCGTGGTTCGTTCTTGGCTTGGCTAGTGCTAAATGAACGGACTGACGCGTTCTGCGAGCAATGCACTCTATTAAACGATAGCTGAGCAGCAAGCACCGTCGGTCTATCGGTTATCAGCACTTTGTGTAATAGAGACAGGTCGACATAATCAGTCATCTGGTGCACGCTTAGCCATCCCAACTGCGAAATCATGTCTGTATTTTGGTCAAATTTTCTACGCCCGGAAATAACTCTGGCTGCAAAATTAACGACTTTGTGAATTTTCTTCATTAACTCCTTGTTAGGTGACCCATATAAGGAAATGGATCACCTAACAAGCAAAACAAAAACTAGAGAAAAGCTTGTAAACATGAAGAAGGAGCGACACTGGTACTAGGGTCACAAAAAGCCGGAGAAGCGGAACTGGTGCTTTCAGTTTTCACCGTACCTGAATCCAAAACTGGCGGGCTTGACTGACTCCCGAACCTGAGGTAGCTGGTTAGGTGATGTGCCGGGCTCGCACCAAGTTGACCATGGCAAAATCATGCATTTAACATGCATTTGGTACGAGTACCATACTTGGCTTCAACCGGTTTATGCTATGCCGTGTTTTACGGTGTTATGGTCAATATTTCTGGTATTTTTTTATGAATGTTTATTAATTTGTATACGGTCGTACTCAAGAAAGTGAGCTGGTAACCCAATGCATTTAGAACACACGCATTCTGGAGAGAAAAGGGCTTATCTACTTATATATAAGTTAGTTATTTAGTTAGTTATTTTGTTTGTTAGTTAACTGTTGCCGAATTAACCCGCGCCGTGCCGGGGGGGGGGGGGGCATTTAGACGCTCCCCCTAAGGTTTTTCGAGGATAGCGAAGAACGGCGGCGCCCAGCACCGCCGTTTTTGGCACAGCTGTTCGAGCATCAATTGCGCACATTATGTAAAAAATACCTCTGGTCATCTCAGGTCAGGTCACCAGACCAAGTCACGTGACCCCACCTCCAAAAATGTTTCCGGTCGCACCACAGCCACAGTTTTGTCCGATAGATTTCGTACTTACAGGATTGTATAAGAGCAATAGCACCTACAATACGTATATCTCGGATTTGTTTATATCGGTGACCTAAAGTCGGGTCAATTTCGTGACCTACCCATTATAAGTCAATGGGGAAATAATAAAATGCTTCCTATTCTGAGGATACGAATTATATCAGCTCAATTCCATCTAGATTATGATATTATAGGCCATTCTTGAAGTTCCAGGTTCAATTTTTGTTCAGTGACCCCTACAGGGTCAGATGAGGTCACCCGAGGTCACCTACACTTATTTGCCAGTAACTCGACAAAATCAAGATAGAGAAGTGAAACTGGCACCAATGTGTTTGTCTCGTCGAGGCACGTCTCCCAATGTGCGACATGACCTAATTGGGTCACCACTTGACCTTGACCTGAGGTCATTTTTTAAGTTGACTTAACCTGGTCATCATGCATATGATACAAAGCGGCTTGACGAGACAAACATGATGGCGTAAAGATTATTTCCCTATCTTTGTTACATAAGAAGATATTTATGAAAAATGTTTTGGCAAAAAATAACCTTTTTGACATTTGATGAGCCTAAACTATTCACCTGAGCTCAAATCTGAGGACACTTTATCGATTGGATTTGTCAAGAGCTTTCCATTATTTTGTTTTCGTTTGTTCGTAGCTATCATAGTTCCTGTGCTATCTGTGAATTCCTGGAGCGAAGTCCTAAAACTTGAAAATCTGACCCCTGATGACTTCTGGTGACCTCAATATTGACCTAAGAAAAACATTGCCTAAAAAAAATATTAAACTTATTTTCGTGAGTGTTCGTGGACACTTATTTTCGCGAATCTTCTTCGCTATCGCCCAGCAAGCTAGTAGCTGGAGCATTCCATCACAGATCGACCAAGCCATAACACCATGCATCTCATATTTCAATAAAACTACGTGTGGGGAGTTATCTGGACCGTAAATTCACGCTGTGAAATTTTCAGCCCTCTCCGTCGAATGGCTTTCGAATTTTAGCCTCGGGCAACTTTGTAATGTTTGCAAAACTCTCATTTTCAGAGGATAATATCTCCCATCTAAATCATGCGAGTCATGTAATTTTTATTTCTGACGACTCTGATGGTGATGAGTCATGTATATCATCAGAGTGGTCAGAAACTGTTGTGTTATTGTGTGCACAGGTGTGTCCGGTGACCGTCACCGCGTCTCCGTCCCTCTGTCAGTCTGTGTCGGGCAGTGGCCCCGGTGACCGTCGCCGCGTCTCCGTCCCTCTGTCAGTCTGTGTCGGGCAGTGACCCCGGTGACCGTCGCCGTGACTCTGTCCCTCTGTCAGTCCGTGTCAGGCAGTGGCCCCGGTGACCGTCGCCGCGTCTCCGTCCCTCTGTCAGTCTGTGTCGGGCAGTGGCCCCGGTGACCGTCGCCGCGTCTCTGTCCCTCTGTCAGTCTGTGTCGGGCAGTGACCCCGGTGACCGTCGCCGCGTCTCCGTTCCTCTGTCAGTCTGTGTCGGGCAGTGACCCCGGTGACCGTCGCCGTGACTCTGTCCCTCTGTCAGTCCGTGTCGGGCAGTGGCCCCGGTGACCGTCGCCGCGTCTCCGTCCCTCTGTCAGTCTGTGTCGGGCAGTGGCCCCGGTGACCGTCGCCGCGTCTCTGTCCCTCTGTCAGTCTGTGTCGGGCAGTGACCCCGGTGACCGTCGCCGCGTCTCCGTCCCTCTGCCAGTCTGTGTCGGGCAGTGGCCCCGGTGACCGTCGCCGCGTCTCCGTCCCTCTGTCAGTCCGTGTCGGGCAGTGGCCCCGGTGACCGTCGCCGCGTCTCTGTCAGTCTGTGTCGGGCAGTGGCCCCGGTGACCGTCGCCGCGTCTCCGTCCCTCTGTCAGTCTGTGTCGGGCAGTGACCCCGGTGATCGTCGCCGCGTCTCCGTCCCTCTGTCAGTCTGTGTCGGGCAGTGACCCCGGTGACCGTCGCCGCGTCTCCGTCCCTCTGTCAGTCCGTGTCGGGCAGTGACCCCGGTGACCGTCGCCGCGTCTCCGTCCCTCTGTCAGTCCGTGTCGGGCAGTGACCCCGGTGACCGTCGCCGCGTCTCCGTCTCTCTGTCAGTCTGTGTCGGGCAGTGACCCGCCACCCGGTAGTGTTTGTATGGGACGGGCAGAGGGGCGCCGGGGACGCCTGTCTGGACGTTCTCTCAGGTGTGGCGGAGGGGAACGTCGGCCCGCCGGCCTGAGCTATTGTTCGTCACCCTGACACGGTTTTGGGGTCACCGGGAGAAGCGAGACGCCTCTGTGCGGAGAGACGAGAGAGTCGTTGTGCGGGCGTCGCCACGAGAGGTCGTCACTCGCACTGCTGTAAATATACGTTTTATTACAGAAACCATATATTTTTATTATATAACCATTTTTTTTTATTGCGGCCGAAGCGCTTTCAGAAATTTGCATTGCATTTGCATTTTGCCATTGAACCTAAAATTCC
>JAXIVJ010018254.1:0-15000 GCA_036785665.1 Chirona hameri | reverse complement strand
CCTGCGGCACACACACAGAGACACACGTACAGCCAGAACGCACCTGTCACACACACACAGGCAGACACATACATTCAGAGATAGAACAAACATGCGGCACACACACACAGAGACACACGTACAGCCAGAACGCACCTGCCACACACACACACACACAGGCAGACACAGACATTCAGAGATAGAACAAACCTGCGGCACACACAGAGACACACGTACAGCCAGAACGCACCTGCCACACACACAGGCAGACACAGACATTCAGAGATAGAACGGACCTGCGGCACATACACAGAGACACACGTACAGCCAGAACGCACCTGCCACACACACACAGGCAGACACAGACATTCAGAGATATAACAAACCTGCGGCACACGCACACACAGAGACACACGTACAGCCAGAACGCACCTGCCACACACACAGGCAGACACAGACATTCAGAGATAGAACGGACCTGCGGCACATACACAGAGACACACGTACAGCCAGAACGCACCTGCCACACACACACACAGAGAGACACAGACATTCAGAGATAGAACAAACCTGCGGCATACACAGAGACACACTACAGCCAGAACGCACCTGCCACACACACAGGCAGACACAGACATTCAGAGATAGAACGGACCTGCGGCACATACACAGAGACACACGTACAGCCAGAACGCACCTGCCACACACACACAGGCAGACACAGACATTCAGAGATATAACAAACCTGCGGCACACGCACACACAGAGACACACGTACAGCCAGAACGCACCTGCCACACACACACAGGCAGACACAGACATTCAGAGATAGAACGGACCTGCGGCACACGCACACACAGAGACACACGTACAGCCAGAACGCACCTGCCACACACACACAGGCAGACACAGACATTCAGAGATAGAACGGACCTGCGGCACATACACAGAGACACACGTACAGCCAGAACGCACCTGCCACACACACACAGGCAGACACAAACATTCAGAGATATAACAAACCTGCGGCACATACACAGAGACACACGTACAGCCAGAACGCACCTGCCACACACACACAGGCAGACACAGACATTCAGAGACACACGTACAGCCAGAACGCACCTGCCACACACACAGGCAGACACAAACATTCAGAGATAGAACGGACCTGCGGCACACACACACACACAGACACACAAGCAAATGGAAATATAACGGACCTACGGCACACACACACAGACACACGTACAGCCAGAACGCACCTGCCACACACACACAGACACACACACACACATTCAGAGATAGAACGGACCTGACGCACACACAGAGATAAATAGAACGGCAGTCAGTCAATGGGAGGGAAACGTATTCACTGTCACTGCGGTAAGATAACAGTAGGCTCCCACGAAAGATATGTCATAACCCATGCTACGTTCACACTTTGGTACACACGCATTCGTGCATTTCACTCATTCATATATCGGTGTGAAGGATGCTTGCTGATAACATGCCGGTGCATCGTACAATATGTGGACATCATCACACGGAGCAATAATGATTTCGCAGCGGGAGTTCTTTATAGTTCACTTGACTCGTCATTCCAGGGACTAAATTCGACCAATGCTGGTATAACCATTTCACCATTTTAGCCAGCCATTTTATGGCATTCGTCTGCAATATTGGATTGAAACGCGTGGCTTCACGAGCAGCTTTCCAGTTTCCGTGTGGGTAATTGTTACACCAGCCCATAGTTGTGTTGTTATTGCTTCATTGTGAGTGGTTGCCGCCCATGAGTGGCATTGGCGTCAAATATTGACACCCGCGCATGACCATGGGTCTGCAGCCGTATTTGTTCGGGCGGCAAACATTTCAAAAACGTTTCGGTTAAAGGAATGTGGATTCTGTCAAAATGTCACGTACAGATATCATATACCTAAATGAATGCTTGGATCTTATATCCTGTCGCGTCACCAATCATAAGTTATAGCTCAGCCGTGTATCACTCGACAAAGCGGGAATGTCGCAAGCTGGTTTGTATGGTATTTGGATATACAAGTTTCACACTTACTCTAGTGTCGTGTTTGCCCCGTTTGCCCCGTGGCTCCTGGCTGGCTGATGATAATTTCTGATCCAATATGGCATGCCGATGATTCTCAGCTAGTCACAGTGAGTTACACTACAGTTGGAGTAACTCACCCGGGTTGAAGACATGCCGATGATGCTCAGCTAGTCACAGTCGAGTTACACTACAGTTGGAGTAACTCACCCGGGTTGAAGACATGCCGATGATTCTCAGCTAGTCACAGTCGAGTTACACTACAGTTGGAGTAACTCACCCGGGTTGAAGACATGCCGATGATGCTCAGCTAGTCACAGTCGAGTTACACTACAGTTGGAGTAACTCACCCGGGTTGAAGACATGCCGATGATGCTCAGCTAGTCACAGTCGAGTTACACTACAGTTGGAGTAACTCACCCGGGTTGAAGACATGCCGATGATGCTCAGCTAGTCACAGTCGAGTTACACTACAGTTGGAGTAACTCACCCGGGTTGAAGACATGCCGATGATGCTCAGCTAGTCACAGTCGAGTTACACTACAGTTGGAGTAACTCACCCGGGTTGAAGACATGCCGATGATGCTCAGCTAGTCACAGTCGAGTTACACTACAGTTGGAGTAACTCACCCGGGTTGAAGACATGCCGATGATTCTCAGCTAGTCACAGTGAGTTACACTACAGTTGGAGTAACTCACCCGGGTTGAAGACATGCCGGTGAAGCTCAGCTAGTCACAGTCGAGTTACACTACAGTTGGAGTAACTTACCCGGGTTGAAGACATGCCGATGATTCTCAACTAGTCACAGTCGAGTTACACTACAGTTGGAGTAACTCACCCGGGTTGAAGACATGCCGGTGAAGCTCAGCTAGTCACAGTCGAGTTACACTACAGTTGGAGTAACTCACCCGGGTTGAAGACATGCCGGTGAAGCTCAGCTAGTCACAGTCGAGTTACACTACAGTTGGAGTAACTCACCCGGGTTGAAGACATGCCGATGATGCTCAGCTAGTCACAGTCGAGTTACACTACAGTTGGAGTAACTCACCCGGGTTGAAGACATGCCGATGATGCTCAGCTAGTCACAGTCGAGTTACACTACAGTTGGAGTAACTCACCCGGGTTGAAGACATGCCGATGATTCTCAGCTAGTCACAGTGAGTTACACTACAGTTGGAGTAACTCACCCGGGTTGAAGACATGCCGGTGAAGCTCAGCTAGTCACAGTCGAGTTACACTACAGTTGGAGTAACTCACCCGGGTTGAAGACATGCCGATGATGCTCAGCTAGTCACAGTCGAGTTACACTACAGTTGGAGTAACTCACCCGGGTTGAAGACATGCCGGTGAAGCTCAGCTAGTCACAGTCGAGTTACACTACAGTTGGAGTAACTCACCCGGGTTGAAGACATGCCGGTGAAGCTCAGCTAGTCACAGTCGAGTTACACTACAGTTGGAATAACTCACCCGGGTTGAAGACATGCCGGTGAAGCTCAGCTAGTCACAGTCGAGTTACACTACAGTTGGAGTAACTCACCCGGGTTGAAGACATGCCGGTGATACTCAGTTGATCGACAGTCGAGTTACACTACAGTTGGAGTAACTCACCCGGGTTGAAGACCAGAGACATGCCGGTGATGCTCGGCTAGTCACAGTCGAGTTACACTACAGTTGGAGTAACTCACCCGGGTTGAAGACATGCCGGTGATACTCAGTTGATCGACAGTCGAGTTACACTACAGTTGGAGTAACTCACCCGAGTTGAAGACCAGAGACACGCCAGTGATGCTCAGTTGATCGACGGTAATTCTGGATGGCGGCGGCCGCTCCGGGCCGATCCAGCGCGTGCCGCTCCTCTCTCGGAGCATCTTTAGCTCGCCGGGGGACAGCTGGCTCAGCCCGGCGCTGTCCGGCTTGGCCGGCTGACTCGGCCGGTCGGTCAGTGTGATGGAGACCACATTGGGCTTCACGCGGGACCTCTCGTCACCTCTCACCCTCATGGCTGGCGAGCGGGCGGGACCGCAGCCCTGCCGTCCGGCCAGACCAGACAGACTGTGCCGCCCGAACCCGCCCGGGGCACTATAAACCGGCCGGGCGCAGTCGGGGCGTCGTCACAGACTGACGTCACCCTCTAGTGGCCCGAGGCGACGCCGAAATACCGAGGGTCACGTGTGATCGGGTCGGGGCGGTAGGGCGAGTTGAACCCGTCGCCTAGCAAAGGGGTGATATCCAATGCCAATGATACTATGCAAGTATGGATATTTTGATGTACACACGTTTTGGAGAACCACATACAGCTTGTGGTTAAGCTAATAGTTCTTTTAAACTGGTTTAGTTACGATACCAATGCAATGGTCCTATGGAATCATGAATATTTTGGTGTTTTAGAGAGACGCACAAAGTGAATGGCTATGTTAATTGCTCTTATATATTTTTGGATACCTATAGTTTAAAAGCTAGCACCGTACAAAGTGTGATTACCGATACTGTCCTTTCTGGTTCTCACGAATCCAATCTGCTAACAATCGTGCAAAGAATATTGTTCAATAAAGTTTCAGTAAATGAAAGCTTAACACGTTTCGTGCACACCAAGCATACGATCGAACCACTGCAATTCCCTGAGTGGGTCGAACGTCACAACACTGCACCCAAAAGGTGTTCATCGTTATACGATAAACACCTTCGCTATTATCGATCTTCGTGCATTTCAGATAAGTCGCTACTTGCCCAGGTAGTTGGTGTTGGTGGAACACAAACTGCTACTTCCGGATCCAAGTTGGCCCGCTTGCCCCCTGTGGCGACGCATATGCTGCTAGTTTAATGAGAGTCAATGGGATATATGTACTATTATTGTTTACTGCTCGTACTGTTTGTTCTGGGTGGTGAATCGACTGAGCGTGAAAGTGATAGCTCATTTCTACACTCCGATTGCGCATTGACGTCACAAAGTGACATGGTCGTCGGAGACGGGGGGACACGTCCCCCCCCCCACATTTTCAGATTTTAACATTAGGTCTATGGATGTTGTATGGAAAGAATCGACTTCAGATTGCCTTCGTCCTCCTCCCCCCCCCCCCCCCCCCCCACAACTTTCGGGAAGTGGCGACGCCCTTGCAAAGTGATAATATAGCGCAATGCTATTTTTTTTTACTTCTTTCATGAACGTCAAATTCCATCTGAAATGAACACGGCATGGTGTCTACACCACGGTCTGTACAATGCCAATTGTTTTCACTACAGTCCAGAACACAATGAAACAGTTGAGATGTCATTCAGCACGGGACAGACCCTCCCGCCAGGATACATTCAGCACGGGACAGACCCTCCCGCCAGGATACATTCTGCACGGGACAGACCCTCCCGCCAGGATACATTCTGCACGGGACAGACCCTCCCGCCAGGATACATTCAGCACGGGACAGACCCTCCCGCCAGGATACATTCAGCACGGGACAGACCCTCCCGCCAGGATACATTCAGCACGGGACAGACCCTCCCGCCAGGATACATTCAGCACGGGACAGACCCTCCCGCCAGGATACATTCAGCACGGGACAGACCCTCCCGCCAGGATACATTCTGCACGGGACAGACCCTCCCGCCAGGATACATTCAGCACGGGACAGACCCTCCCGCCAGGATACATTCTGCACGGGATAGACCCTCCCGCCAGGATACATTATGCACGGGATAGACCCTCCCGCCAGGATACATTCAGCACGGGACAGACCCTCCCGCCAGGATACATTCAGCACGGGACAGACCCTCCCGCCAGGATAATTCAGCACGGGACAGACCCTCCCGCCAGGATACATTCAGTACGGGACAGACCCTCCCGCCAGGATACATTCAGCACGGGACAGACCCTCCCGCCAGGATACATTCAGCACGGGACAGACCCTCCCGCCAGGATACATTCTGCACGGGACAGACCCTCCCGCCAGGATACATTCAGCACGGGACAGACCCTCCCGCCAGGATACATTCAGCACGGGACAGACCCTCCCGCCAGGATACATTCAGCACGGGACAGACCCTCCCGCCAGGCTACATTCAGCACGGGACAGCCAGGATACATTCAGCACGGGACAGACCCTCCCGCCAGGATACATTCAGTACGGGACAGACCCTCCCGCCAGGATACATTCAGCACGGGACAGACCCTCCCGCCAGGATACATTCAGCACGGGACAGCCAGGATACATTCAGCACGGGACAGACCCTCCCGCCAGGATACATTCAGTACGGGGCAGACCCTCCCGCCAGGATACATTATGCACGGGACAGACCCTCCCGCCAGGATACATTCAGTACGGGACAGACCCTCCCGCCAGGATACATTCAGCACGGGACTGACCCTCCCGCCAAGATACATTCAGCACGGGACAGACCCTCCCGCCAGGATACATTCAGCACGGGACAGACCCTCCCGCCAGGATACATTCTGCACGGGACAGACCCTCCCGCCAGGATACATTCAGCACGGGACAGCCAGGATACATTCAGCACGGGACAGACCCTCCCGCCAGGATACATTCAGCACGGGACAGACCCTCCCGCCAGGATACATTCAGCACGGGACAGACCCTCCCGCCAGGATACATTCAGCACGGGACAGACCCTCCCGCCAGGATACATTCAGCACGGGATAGACCCTCCCGCCAGGATACATTCAGCACGGGACAGACCCTCCCGCCAGGATACATTCAGCACGGGACAGACCCTCCCGCCAGGATACATTCAGCACGGGACAGACCCTCCCGCCAGGATACATTCTGCACGGGACAGACCCTCCCGCCAGGATACATTCAGCACGGGACAGACCCTCCCGCCAGGATACATTCAGCACGGGACAGACCCTCCCGCCAGGATTCATTCAGCACGGGACAGACCCTCCCGCCAGGATACATTCAGCACGGGACAGACCCTCCCGCCAGGATACATTCAGCACGGGACAGACCCTCCCGCCAGGATACATTCAGCACGGGACAGACCCTCCCGCCAGGATACATTCAGCACGGGACAGACCCTCCCGCCAGGATACATTCAGCACGGGACAGACCCTCCCGCCAGGATACATTCAGCACGGGACAGACCCTCCCGCCAGGATACATTCAGCACGGGACAGACCCTCCCGCCAGGATACATTCAGCACGGGACAGACCCTCCCGCCAGGATACATTCAGCACGGGACAGACCCTCCCGCCAGGATACATTCAGCACGGGACAGACCCTCCCGCCAGGATACATTCAGCACGGGACAGACCCTCCCGCCAGGATACATTCAGCACGGGACAGACCCTCCCGCCAGGATACATTCAGCACGGGACAGACCCTCCCGCCAGGATACATTCAGCACGGGACAGACCCTCCCGCCAGGATACATTCAGCACGGGATAGACCCTCCTGCCAGGATGCATTCAGCACGGGACAGACCCTCCCGCCAGGATACATTCAGCACGGGACAGACCCTCCCGCCAGGATACATTCAGCACGGGACAGACCCTCCCGCCAGGATACATTCAGCACGGGACAGACCCTCCCGCCAGGATACATTCAGCACGGGACAGACCCTCCCGCCAGGATACATTCAGCACGGGACAGACCCTCCCGCCAGGATACATTCAGCACGGGACAGACCCTCCCGCCAGGATACATTCAGCACGGGACAGACCCTCCCGCCAGGATACATTCAGCACGGGACAGACCCTCCCGCCAGGATACATTCAGCACGGGACAGACCCTCCCGCCAGGATACATTCAGCACGGGACAGACCCTCCCGCCAGGATACATTCAGCACGGGACAGACCCTCCCGCCAGGATACATTCAGCACGGGACAGACCCTCCCGCCAGGATACATTCAGCACGGGACAGACCCTCCCGCCAGGATACATTCAGCACGGGACAGACCCTCCCGCCAGGATACATTCAGCACGGGACAGACCCTCCCGCCAGGATACATTCAGCACGGGATAGACCCTCCCGCCAGGATACATTCAGCACGGGACAGACCCTCCCGCCAGGATACATTCAGCACGGGACAGACCCTCCCGCCAGGATACATTCAGCACGGGACAGACCCTCCCGCCAGGATACATTCAGCACGGGACAGACCCTCCCGCCAGGATACATTCAGCACGGGACAGACCCTCCCGCCAGGATACATTCAGCACGGGACAGACCCTCCCGCCAGGATGCATTCAGCACGGGACAGACCCTCCCGCCAGGATACATTCAGCACGGGACAGACCCTCCCGCCAGGATACATTCAGCACGGGACAGACCCTCCCGCCAGGATGCGTTCAGCACGGGACAGACCCTCCCGCCAGGATACATTCAGCACGGGACAGACCCTCCCGCCAGGATACATTCAGCACGGGACAGACCCTCCCGCCAGGATACATTCAGCACGGGACAGACCCTCCCGTCAGGATACATTCAGCACGGGACAGACCCTCCCGCCAGGATACATTCAGCACGGGACAGACCCTCCCGCCAGGATACATTCAGCACGGGACAGACCCTCCCGCCAGGATACATTCAGCACGGGACAGACCCTCCCGCCAGGATACATTCAGCACGGGACAGACCCTCCCGCCAGGATACATTCAGCACGGGACAGACCCTCCCGCCAGGATACATTCAGCACGGGACAGACCCTCCCGCCAGGATACATTCAGCACGGGACAGACCCTCCCGCCAGGATACATTCAGCACGGGACAGCCAGGATACATTCAGCACGGGACAGACCCTCCCGCCAGGATACATTCAGCACGGGACAGACCCTCCCGCCAGGATACATTCAGCACGGGACAGACCCTCCCGCCAGGATACATTCAGCACGGGATAGACCCTCCCGCCAGGATACATTCAGCACGGGACAGACCCTCCCGCCAGGATACATTCAGCACGGGACAGACCCTCCCGCCAGGATACATTCAGCACGGGACAGACCCTCCCGCCAGGATACATTCAGCACGGGACAGACCCTCCCGCCAGGATACATTCAGCACGGGACAGACCCTCCCGCCAGGATACATTCAGCACGGGACAGACCCTCCCGCCAGGATACATTCAGCACGGGACAGACCCTCCCGCCAGGATACATTCAGCACGGGACAGACCCTCCCGCCAGGATACATTCAGCACGGGACAGACCCTCCCGCCAGGATACATTCAGCACGGGACAGACCCTCCCGCCAGGATACATTCAGCACGAGACAGACCCTTCCGCCAGGATACATTCAGCACGGGACAGACCCTCCCGCCAGGATACATTCAGCACGGGACACCCAGGGTACATTCAGTGCGGGACAGACCCTCCCGCCAGGATACATTCAGCACGGGACAGACCCTCCCGCCAGGATTCATTCAGCACGGGACAGACCCTCCCGCCAGGATACATTCAGCACGGGACAGACCCTCCCGCCAGGATACATTCTGCACGGGACAGACCCTCCCGCCAGGATACATTCAGCACGGGACAGACCCTCCCGCCAGGATACATTCAGCACGGGACAGACCCTCCCGCCAGGATACATTCAGCACGGGACAGCCAGGATACATTCAGCACGGGACAGACCCTCCCGCCAGGATACATTCAGCACGGGACAGACCCTCCCGCCAGGATACATTCAGCACGGGACAGACCCTCCCGCCAGGATACATTCAGCACGGGACAGACCCTCCCGCCAGGATACATTCAGCACAGGACAGACCCTCCCGCCAGGATACATTCAGCACGGGACAGACCCTTCCGCCAGGATACATTCAGCACGGGACAGACCCTCCCGCCAGGATACATTCAGCACGGGACAGACCCTCCCGCCAGGATACATTCAGCACGGGACAGACCCTCCCGACAGGATACATTCAGTACGGGACAGACCCTCCCGCCAGGATACATTCAGCACGGGACAGACCCTCCCGCCAGGATACATTCTGCACGGGACAGACCCTCCCGCCAGGATACATTCAGCATGGGACAGACCCTCCCGCCAGGATACATTCAGCACGGGACAGACCCTCCCGCCAGGATACATTCAGCACGGGACAGACCCTCCCGCCAGGATTCATTCAGCACGGGACAGACCCTCCCGCCAGGATACATTCAGCACGGGACAGACCCTTCCGCCAGGATACATTCAGCACGGGACAGACCCTCCCGCCAGGATACATTCAGCACGGGACAGACCCTCCCGCCAGGATACATTCTGCACGGGACAGACCCTCCCGCCAGGATACATTCAGCACGGGACAGACCCTCCCGCCAGGATGCATTCAGCACGGGACAGACCCTCCCGCCAGGATACATTCAGCACGGGACAGACCCTCCCGCCAGGATACATTCAGCACGGGACAGACCCTCCCGCCAGGATACATTCAGCACGGGACAGACCCTCCCGCCAGGATACATTCAGCACGGGACAGACCCTTCCGCCAGAATACATTCAGCACGGGACAGACCCTCCCGCCAGGATACATTCAGCACGGGACAGACCCTCCCGCCAGGATACATTCAGCACGGGACAGCCAGGATACATTCAGCACGGGACAGACCCTCCCGCCAGGATACATTCAGCACGGGACAGACCCTCCCGCCAAGATACATTCAGCACGGGACAGACCCTCGCGCCAGGATACATTCAGCACGGGACAGCCAGGATACATTCAGCACGGGACAGACCCTCCCGCCAGGATACATTCAGCACGGGACAGACCCTCCCACCAGGATACATTCAGCACGGGACAGACCCTCCCGCCAGGATACATTCAGCACGGGACAGACCCTTCCGCCAGGATACATTCATCACGGGACAGACCCTTCCGCCAGGATACATTCAGCACGGGACAGACCCTCCCGCCAGGATACATTCAGCACGGGACAGACCCTCCCGCCAGGATACATTCAGCACGAAGTCACTACGACAGCCTCAGTCGAAATAACCTAACAGGTAGGGGAGAACGGGTTAAGTTGAGCATAGGGATATGTTGTGTCACCCCTTTTTGGGAAAGATGACAGCGTGAGTAGGGCGGTGATGCCATCCGGGGAAATGTCGTGCAGTACCTAGTCGTTGTACTGTGGGCAGCGCGAGTAGGGCGGTGGTGCCATCCGGGGAACTGTCGTGCAGTACCTAGTCTTTGTACTGTCGGCGGAGTCTCGGTGCAGTTGTTTATTTCGAAGCTACGATGAAAAACGCGAAATATTGGTTGTGGGTGCTCAAAGGTGGATGCATGTACATCGGGCCATGTCCCCCAAACGACTGAAATCCACCGAAAATTGGCATCCTTGCTGATTATTAAGAAAATCTAAACAACTTTTACGAAGTCAATATTGTTTTAAAATATATTTGTGATGCACAACCCAACGAAATCCGATGAGTTTTGGCTCCCAGAATGTACCATCTCGCAATATGTCATTAACCCGTTATGTGTCCATGCCCAGGGGGCTTTTGGACGCCCCAGGGTTCTTTTTCGGGAATAGGGGAGGAATGGCGACGATGCGCGCCGCCGTTTTTGGCACCGCCATTTGTGCATCAATTGCCGACATTGCGTGATGTTTTGACTGAGAATCAACCGAGGTCAGGTCCCCAGATCACTATAAGTAACTCCGCCTCCAAAATGTTTGTGGTCGTGTCACAGCCACAGTGTTGGAGCACTTTAATATTTACAGGACGTAATCAGGCAATAGTTACATACTTATTACCTACTACTCTGCTACCTCTGATTTATATATGGGTTCCCTAAGGTCAGGTCACATTCCCATTATAAGCCAATGCGAACCAATGCAAGTGCTTTCTATTCAGAGGATACGCATTAGACTAATTATTTCAGAATCTTGTTGTTAGTTATATCTCATTCCTGATGACCTAGGTACACACCATTAATACTCAGTGATCCCTACAATCAAGGCCAGGAGGTCATCTGAATCTCAAGCGATCAGCACTTTGCCAATAACTCTTGATAGCATAGCGATATAGACGTGAGACCGGCACCACTGTGTATGTCTCGTCGAGACGCGTCCGACATTACGCAGCATGACACACCTGGTTCACGCATGACCTTAAATTACATTCACCTGAGGGCGAATTTGAACTTGACTTAACCCGGTCACCATGATATGATTCGAAGCTCCTTGACGAAACGAGCACTATGACGTTATATTTGTTGACCTTTTGTTCATCAGCCAAAATTGATTAACTATTTTTTTTTGTGTGTGACAAAAACAGCGTGACCTTTGATCTCTGGAGCTATTGACCAGAGGAAAAATGGTTGATACCTCAGCGATTATATTACTAAACAAAAACCTTGTCGTTACTTTTATCTGTTTGTTCCTAGCTATCATAGTTTCCAAGATATTTGGGGCCTCGGGACTCTGGGGCAGACTTTAAAAATAAATCAAAAGTAACTTTCGATGACCTCTGGTGGCGCCGTGCACCGGTAGGTTCTCCCCTATCTAATATAATGGGTAACCTAACAGGTAAGGTGTGGTGCCGACTCCGAGGCGCCAAAATATGGAACGGGTAACAGAACATGACAAGTAAACCATCGGCAGATGTGGAGGTTTGGTGAGGGATGAAGGAGTTAGGGTTGCATTATCTGAGCCCTTCCCGACCGAAAAAAATGAATTAGTACACATTTAACAACAAATGGATGTGCACAATGTGCAAAAGAATAGATACAAAATAACAACATACCGGGTAAATCAGGGCCTGTCAGGCAGGATGTGGGCACTTGTCCAGCCTGAGAGGGCCCTTAGCCTTTCTTAGGAGGCCCTCAATCAGATCAGCCTAAGATGGCCTTCTGACTACCTTAGACAGCCCCTGTCTGGCCTGAGAAGGTACTTAGCCTTTCTGAGAGGGCCTTAACCTGCCTGAAAGGGTCCTCGGTCGGCCTGAGATGGCCCTCGGTTGGCCTGAGAGGACAATCGACCAACTTGAGAGGGCCCTCAATCAGCCTAAGAAAGCCCTCGTCTGTTCTCAGAAGACCCTCGTCTGGCCTCAGAGGGACCTCATATAGCCTGGAAAGGCCCTTGTCTAGCCTGAGACGGTCCTGAGGCAGTCTGAAAGGTCACTCAGCCGGCCTTGAGACCGGCAAGGCCAAACAGAACCCACTCGGCGGTTGTACAGGATTTGCAGGACGAACAGGACCCCCCATGGTGCCACCACCGACTATTCTCAACCACAGTATCGTAAACGTTCCCACACAATCCCGTCAAAGATACTGTACCGCAACGCAATTATGTATTGCGGGGCAGCCTATCTTCAGGCGATATATTGCTGCCATCTATCGGACAAATGAGGCATCACGACCGTGGCGCTGCCGACTCACGTGTGAGTGCAACGCAATGGGCAATAAACTACACCGCAAAGCAGTTATGTGTTGCGGTGCAGCCTATCTTCAGGCGATATATTGCTGCCACCTATCGGACAAATGAGGCATCACGGCGATGCTTCTACCGACTCGCCCGAGTGTACCGAGTGTAAAATGCGGTGGCCAATTGGAAACTAAAAAACTGACAGTTGTTGGGACTATAATTCAAACACTCTTATTATATTCAGCTGAATAGTGAGTCACACAAATGTCTTCAGTGTTATACGTTAATTCATTAGTCTGGGGTCTCTGTCGGCGGCAGCCGCTGATGTTGACTGAGACGACAGACATCATGTCGTGACGGCTGCTGTTACTGAGTGCTGATTGGGGACTGAGGAGACAGACAGACGGGGTGACGGGCTTTCGTGACGGCTGGTTCCGTGACAGACGGCGGACGTCCGCCGCTGGATGGCTGGCGTGACGCGGCCGGCTCGCCGGCGCGCACAATGGACCAGCGGCGGCTCAAACTCGCTTTTTAATCAGATAATTTAAGTAACCGGGAGATATAACGGGTACATGGGTAATTAAATGCGTAGATTACGATTCTGATACTCATTTTTACTTTCGACTTTTATATCATCGGATAAACCGTGTAGCGGGTGTTTTTTCAGTCTCCGTTCATCTGTTTATAATTGAAGAGTTGACGCCATCTTAAAGTCTGAATGCCCGTAACTGAAAGATGCTCGCAATGAAACGAGATGCTTCGGTATCAAATCAAGCCTAAAGGCAGTTAATGATATCCAAGGGCAGTAATTGAGCTAAAATGCAATAATTAGTTTGTACATAAATACAGGAATGTATCGATATTGTTTACATTTTCACATACTGTTACTGGGGCCGAAAAAGAAGACCAAAAGAAAAGGCCTACTTATTCCAAAATCGCCAAAACATAAAATATTCGTAGTATGTGTACTGTGTAGTACACCTGCCAGGAGCATAGATTCTCCAGAAAAGTGGGGGGGGGGAGAGGGCTGAGCTGGGGGAAAATCGCTTAAAGTACCATACAAATCCAGACAATGCCTTCGGCCCAGACAATGTCCTATGGGTATACGCTGGCAGAGGCGCGCTCAGGGACGGAGCTGGGGGTCGCGGAGACAGGGGCGACTCCAGGCAATACATTACGGGGGTTAGGCCACAACATAACACTCACTACATGCCCGTAACTGAAATAAAATTCATTATTTGATAAATTCACCATTTTAGTCTAATACAATATTTACAAATCCATAACTGATCGTATTTAGATAAAATGAAGAAGACATCAAACAGCATGTCACATGAAAAATCAAATATTGCATTCTTGAAATATTGTGTATGGTCCCGTCTGAATATTCTTCTTTGAATGGGGCCCCACGCATAGAAACTATCATCATATATATAACTATCATGTACATAATATATAATTAATGCGTATACAAGACACATTTCTGGCAATCTTGCCCTTCTTAACGAGGCTCCTAGGTACCGGTAGCTTCTTTCCTCAGTGCATGAAACAAAACAGAATTACTGGTCGGATTGTTTACATGCTCCAGTTTTGTCACAGCTAGAGTTCAGGCTCCCAGCGTCCTATAAAGAAAGCCGCAAA
>JAXIVJ010018253.1:0-23814 GCA_036785665.1 Chirona hameri | reverse complement strand
ACGGAGAGGGACGCGCGGTCAGTATAGAGTGGCGGAGGAGGAGAGGGATGGCGTGGCTGTTGCAGAGGGCTGGATCGCGCAGGAGATGGCTGACGGAGAGGGACGCGCGGTCAGTATAGAGTGGCGGAGGAGGAGAGGGATGGTGTGGCTGGGACAGAGGGCTGGATCGCGCCGGAGATGGCTGACGGAGAGGGACGCGCGGTCAGTATAGAGTGGCGGAGGAGGAGAGGGATGGTGTGGCTGGGACAGAGGGCTGGATCGCGCCGGAGATGGCTGACGGAGAGGGACGCGCGGTCAGTATAGAGTGGCGGAGGAGAGAGGAGGAGAGGGATGGCGTGGCTGGGACAGAGGGCTGGATCGCGCCGGAGATGGCTGACGGAGAGGGACGCGCGGTCAGTATAGAGTGGCGGAGGAGGAGAGGGATGGTGTGGCTGGGACAGAGGGCTGGATCGCGCCGGAGATGGCTGACGGAGAGGGACGCGCGGTCAGTATAGAGTGGCGGAGGAGGAGAGGGATGGCGTGGCTGGGACAGAGGGCTTGATCGCGCCGGAGATGGCTGACGGAGAGGGACGCGCGGTCAGTATAGAGTGGCGGAGGAGGAGAGGAATGGTGTGGCTGGGACAGAGGGCTGGATCGCGCCGGAGATGGCTGACGGAGAGGGACGCGCAGTCAGTATAGAGTGGCGGAGGAGGAGAGAGGGATGGCGTGGCTGGGACAGAGGGCTGGATCCCGCCGGAGATGACTGACGGAGAGGGACGTGCGGTCAGTATAGAGTGGCGGAGGAGGAGAGGGATGGTGTGGCTGGGACAGAGGGCTGGATCGCGCCGGAGATGGCTGACGGAGAGGGACGCGCGGTCAGTATAGAGTGGCGGAGGGGGAGAGAGGAGGAGAGGGATGGCGTGGCTGGGACAGAAGGCTGGATCGCGCCAGAGATGGCTGACGGAGAGGGACGCGCGGTCAGTATAGAGTGGCGGAGGAGAGAGGAGGAGAGGGATGGCGTGGCTGGGACAGAGGGCTGTATCGCGCCGGAGATGGTTGACGGAGAGGGACGCGCGGTCAGTATAGAGTGGCGGAGGAGGAGAGAGGAGGAGAGGGATGGTGTGGCTGGGACAGAGGGCTGGATCACGCCGGAGATGGCTGACGAAGAGGGACGTGCGGTCAGTATAGAGTGGCGGAGGAGGAGAGATGAGAGAGGGATGGCGTGGCTGGGACAGAGGGCTGGATCGCGCCGGAGATGGCTGACGGAGAGGGACGCGCGGTCAGTATAGAGTGGCGGAGGAGGAGAGAGGGATGGCGTGGCTGGCACAGAGGGCTGGATCGCGCCGGAGATGGCTGACGGAGAGGGACGCGCGGTCAGTATAGAGTGGCAGAGGAGACAGGAGGAGAGGGATGGCGTGGCTGGGACAGAGGGCTGGATTGCGCCGGAGATGGCTGACGGAGAGGGACGTGCGGTCAGTATAGAGTGGCAGAGGAGGAGAGGGATGGCGTGGCTGGGACAGAGGGCTGGATCGCGCCGGAGATGGCTGACGGAGAGGGACGCGCGGTCAGTATAGAGTGGCGGAGGAGGAGAGGGATGGCGTGGCTGGGACAGAGGGCTGGATCGCGCCGGAGATGGCTGACGGAGAGGGACGCGCAGTCAGTATAGAGTGGCGGAGGAGGAGAGAGGAGGAGAGGGATGGCATGGCGGGCACAGAAGGCTGGATCGCGCCGGAGATGGCTGACGGAGAGGGACGCGCAGTCAGTATAGAGTGGCGGAGGAGGAGAGGGATGGTGTGGCTGGGACAGAGGGCTGGATCGCGCCGGAGATGGCTGACGGAGAGGGACGCGCGGTCAGTATAGAGTGGCGGAGGGGGAGAGAGGAGGAGAGGGATGGCGTGGCTGGGACAGAGGGCTGGATTGCGCCGGAGATGGCTGACGGAGAGGGACGCGCGGTCAGTACAGAGTGGCGGAGGGGGATAGAGGAGGAGAGGGATGGCGTGGCTGGGACAGAGGGCTGGATTGCGCCGGAGATGGCTGACGGAGAGGGACGTGCGGTCAGTATAGAGTGGCGGAGGAGGAGAGGGATGGTGTGGCTGGGACAGAGGGCTGGATCGCGCCGGAGATGGCTGACGGAGAGGGACGCGCGGTCAGTATAGAGTGGCGGAGGAGGAGAGGGATGGCGTGGCTGGGACAGAGGGCTGGATCGTGCCGGAGATGGCTGACGGAGAGGGACGCGCGGTCAGTATAGAGTGGCGGAGGGGGAGAGAGGAGAGGGATGGCGTGGCTGGGACAGAGGGCTGGATCGCGCCGGAGATGGCTGACGGAGAGGGACGCGCGGTCAGTATAGAGTGGCGGAGGAGGAGAGGGATGGCGTTGCTGGGACAGAGGGCTGGATCGCGCCGGAGATGGCTGACGGAGAGGGACGTGCGGTCAGTATAGAGTGGCGGAGGAGGAGAGGGATGGCGTGGCTGGGACAGAGGGCTGGATCGCGCCGGAGATGGCTGACGGAGAGGGACGTGCGGTCAGTATAGAGTGGCGGAGGAGGAGAGGGATGGCGTGGCTGGGACAGAGGGCTGGATCGCGCCGGAGATGGCTGACGGAGTGGGACGCGCGGTCAGTATAGAGTGGCGGAGGAGGAGAGGGATGGCGTGGCTTGGACAGAGGGCTGGATCGCGCCGGAGATGGCTGACGGAGAGGGACGTGCGGTCAGTATAGAGTGGCGGAGGAGGAGAGAGGAGGAGAGGGATGGCGTGGCTGGGACAGAAGGCTGGATCGCGCCAGAGATGGCTGACGGAGAGGGACGCGCGGTCAGTATAGAGTGGCGGAGGAGAGAGGAGGAGAGGGATGGCGTGGCTGGGACAGAGGGCTGGATCGCGCCGGAGATGGCTGACGGAGAGGGACGCGCGGTCAGTATAGAGTGGCGGAGGAGGAGAGGGGTGGCGTGGCTGGGACAGAGGGCTGGGCGGGCAACTCATGGATCATGACTGGAATGAAAAGAGAGGGAATCGATTCTGACTGTCCATTAGTGTATTGCAGATGGACGGTAGAAGCGCCAGCAACACCCAGCTTCGTGGTGAAACGCAGTTCCTGTTTCGTGACAATAAGCACACCATTATACGCGTTACAAATGTCGACCTTGTGTACTGTGTAGTGTTACTGCCGACTGTGTAGTCCGTCACTGCCTGTCACTGACCCTGTAGTCCGTCACTGCCTGTCACTGACCCTGTAGTCCGTCACTGCGGCCCTGTCGCTGACCCTGTAGTCCGTCACTGCCTGTCACTGACCCTGTAGTCCGTCACTGCGGCCCTGTCACTGACCCTGTAGTCCGTCACTGCCTGTCACTCACCCTGTAGTCCGTCACTGCGGTCCTGTCACTGACCCTGTAGTCCGTCACTGCCTGTCACTGACCCTGTAGTCCGTCACTGCCTGTCACTGACCCTGTAGTCCGTCACTGCCTGTCACTGACCCTGTAGTCCGTCACTGCGGCCCTGTCGCTGACCCTGTAGTCCGGCACTGCCTGTCACTGACCCTGTAGTCCGTCACTGCGGCCCTGTCGCTGACCCTGTAGTCCGTCACTGCCTGTCACTGACCCTGTAGTCCGTCACTGCGGCCCTGTCACTGACCCTGTAGTCCGTCACTGCCTGTCACTGACCCTGTAGTCCGTCACTGCGGCCCTGTCACTGACCCTGTAGTCCGTCACTGCCTGTCACTGACCCTGTAGTCCGTCACTGCCTGTCACTGACCCTGTAGTCCGTCACTGCGGCCCTGTTACTGACCCTGTAGTCCGTCACTGCCTGTCACTGACCCTGTAGTCCGTCACTGCCTTTCACTGACCCTGTAGTCCGTCACTGCGGCACTGACCCTGTAGTCCGTCACTGCCTGTCACTGACCCTGTAGTCCGTCACTGCCTGTCACTGACCCTGTAGTCTGTCACTGCGGCCCTGTCACTGACCCTGTAGTCCGTCACTGCCTGTCACTGACCCTGTAGTCCGTCACTGCGGCCCTGTCACTGACCCTGTAGTCCGTCACTGCCTGTCACTGACCCTGTAGTCCGTCACTGCGGCCCTGTGGCTGACCCTGTAGTCCGTCACTGCCTGTCACTGACCCTGTAGTCCGTCACTGCGGCCCTGTCGCTGACCCTGTAGTCCGTCACTGCCTGTCACTGACCCTGTAGTCCGTCACTGCGGCCCTGTCACTGACCCTGTAGTCCGTCACTGCCTGTCACTGACCCTGTAGTCCGTCACTGCCTGTCACTGACCCTGTAGTCCGTCACTGCGGCCCTGTCACTGACCCTGTAGTCCGTCACTGCCTGTCACTGACCCTGTAGTCCGTCACTGCCTGTCACTGACCCTGTAGTCCGTCACTGCGGCCCTGTCACTGACCCTGTAGTCCGTCACTGTCTGTCACTGACCCTGTAGTCCGTCACTGCCTGTCACTGACCCTGTAGTCCGTCACTGCGGCCCTGTCACTGACCCTGTAGTCCGTCACTGCCTGTCACTGACCCTGTAGTCCGTCACTGCCTGTCACTGACCCTGTAGTCCGTCACTGCGGCCCTGTCGCTGACCCTGTAGTCCGTCACTGCGGCCCTGGCACTGACCCTGTAGTCCGTCACTGCCTGTCACTGACCCTGTAGTCCGTCACTGCCTGTCACTGACCCTGTAGTCCGTCACTGCGGCCCTGTCACTGACCCTGTAGTCCGTCACTGCGGCCCTGTCACTGACCCTGTAGTCCGTCACTGTCCTGCCACTGACCCTGTAGTCCGTCACTGCGGCCCTGTCACTGACCCTGTAGTCCGTCACTGCGGCCCTGTCACTGACCCTGTAGTCCGTCACTGCTGTCCTGTCACTGACCCTGTAGTCGGTCACTGCGGCCCTGTCACTGACCCTGTAGTCCGTCACTGTCCTGCCACTGACCCTGTAGTCCGTCACTGCGGCCCTGTCACTGACCCTGTAGTCCGTCACTGCGGCCCTGTCACTGACCCTGTAGTCCGTCACTGCTGTCCTGTCACTGACCCTGTAGTCGGTCACTGCGGCCCTGTCACTGACCCTGTAGTCCGTCACTGCGGCCCTGTCACTGACCCTGTAGTCCGTCACTGCGGCCCTGTCACTGACCCTGTAGTCCGTCACTGCCTGTCACTGACCCTGTAGTCCGTCACTGCCTGTCACTGACCCTGTAGTCCGTCACTGTCCTGTCACTGACCCTGTAGTCCGTCACTGCGGCCCTGTCACTGACCCTGTAGTCCGTCACTGCGGCCCTGTCACTGACCCTGTAGTCCGTCACTGCTGCCCTGTCACTGACCCTGTAGTCCGTCACTGCTGCCCTGTCACTGACCCTGTAGTCGGTCACTGCGGCCCTGTCACTGACCCTGTAGTCGGTCACTGCGGCCCTGTCACTGACCCTGTAGTCGGTCACTGCGGCCCTGTCACTGACCCTGTAGTCCGTCACTGTCCTGCCACTGACCCTGTAGTCCGTCACTGCGGCCCTGTCACTGACCCTGTAGTCGGTCACTGCGGCCCTGTCACTGACCCTGTAGTCGGTCACTGCGGCCCTGTCACTGACCCTGTAGTCCGTCACTGCGGCCCTGTCACTGACCCTGTAGTCGGTCACTGCGGCCCTGTCACTGACCCTGTAGTCCGTCACTGCGGCCCTGTCACTGACCCTGTAGTCGGTCACTGCGGCCCTGTCACTGACCCTGTAGTCGGTCACTGCGGCCCTGTCACTAACCCTGTAGTCCGTCACTGCGGCCCTGTCACTGACCCTGTAGTCCGTCACTGCCTGTCACTGACCCTGTAGTCCGTCACTGCGGCCCTGTCACTGACCCTGT
Organism: Chirona hameri; assembly: GCA_036785665.1. NCBI lineage: Eukaryota > Metazoa > Arthropoda > Thecostraca > Balanomorpha > Balanidae > Chirona > Chirona hameri. The sequence continues at coordinate 18,011 of JAXIVJ010018253.1, read as the reverse complement.
AGTCGGTCACTGCGGCCCTGTCACTGACCCTGTAGTCCGTCACTGCGGCCCTGTCACTGACCCTGTAGTCTGTCACTGCGGCCCTGTCACTGACCCTGTAGTCCGTCACTGCGGCCCTGTCACTGACCCTGTAGTCCGTCACTGCGGCCCTGTCACTGACCCTGTAGTCCGTCACTGCGGCCCTGTCACTGACCCTGTAGTCCGTCACTGTCCTGCCACTGACCCTGTAGTCCGTCACTGCGGCCCTGTCACTGACCCTGTAGTCCGTCACTGCCTGTCACTGACCCTGTAGTCCGTCACTGCCTGTCACTGACCCTGTAGTCCGTCACTGCGGCCCTGTCACTGACCCTGTAGTCCGTCACTGCGGCCCTGTCACTGACCCTGTAGTCCGTCACTGCGGCCCTGTCACTGACCCTGTAGTCCGTCACTGCGGCCCTGTCACTGACCCTGTAGTCGGTCACTGCGGCCCTGTCACTGACCCTGTAGTCCGTCACTGCGGCCCTGTCACTGACCCTGTAGTCCGTCACTGCCTGTCACTGACCCTGTAGTCGGTCACTGCGGCCCTGTCACTGACCCTGTAGTCCGGCACTGCGGCCCTGTCACTGACCCTGTAGTCCGTCACTGCTGCCCTGTCACTGACCCTGTAGTCCGGCACTGCGGCCCTGTCACTGACCCTGTAGTCCGTCACTGCGGCCCTGTCACTGACCCTGTAGTCGGTCACTGCGGCCCTGTCACTGACCCTGTAGTCGGTCACTGCGGCCCTGTCACTGACCCTGTAGTCGGTCACTGCGGCCCTGTCACTGACCCTGTAGTCGGTCACTGCGGCCCTGTCACTGACCCTGTAGTCGGTCACTGCGGCCCTGTCACTGACCCTGTAGTCCGTCACTGCGGCCCTGTCACTGACCCTGTAGTCCGTCACTGTCCTGTCACTGACCCTGTAGTCGGTCACTGCGGCCCTGTCACTGACCCTGTAGTCGGTCACTGCGGCCCTGTCACTGACCCTGTAGTCGGTCACTGCGGCCCTGTCACTGACCCTGTAGTCGGTCACTGCGGCCCTGTCACTGACCCTGTAGTCGGTCACTGCGGCCCTGTCACTGACCCTGTAGTCCGTCACTGCGGCCCTGTCACTGACCCTGTAGTCCGTCACTGTCCTGTCACTGACCCTGTAGACGGTCACTGCGGCCCTGTCACTGACCCTGTAGTCGGTCACTGCGGCCCTGTCACTGACCCTGTAGTCGGTCACTGCGGCCCTGTCACTGACCCTGTAGTCGGTCACTGCGGCCCTGTCACTGACCCTGTAGTCGGTCACTGCGGCCCTGTCACTGACCCTGTAGTCGGTCACTGCGGCCCTGTCACTGACCCTGTAGTCCGTCACTGCGGCCCTGTCACTGACCCTGTAGTCCGTCACTGTCCTGTCACTGACCCTGTAGACGGTCACTGCGGCCCTGTCACTGACCCTGTAGTCCGTCACTGCTGCCCTGTCACTGACCCTGTAGTCGGTCACTGCGGCCCTGTCACTGACCCTGTAGTCGGTCACTGCGGCCCTGTCACTGACCCTGTAGTCCGTCACTGCCTGTCACTGACCCTGTAGTCCGTCACTGCGGCCCTGTCACTGACCCTGTAGTCCGTCACTGCGGCCCTGTCACTGACCCTGTAGTCCGTCACTGCCTGTCACTGACCCTGTAGTCCGTCACTGCGGCCCTGTCACTGACCCTGTAGTCCGTCACTGCGGCCCTGTCACTGACCCTGTAGTCCGTCACTGCCTGTCACTGACCCTGTAGTCCGTCACTGCGGCCCTGTCACTGACCCTGTAGTCCGTCACTGCGGCCCTGTCACTGACCCTGTAGTCCGTCACTGCGGCCCTGTCACTGACCCTGTAGTCGGTCACTGCGGCCCTGTCACTGACCCTGTAGTCCGTCACTGCGGCCCTGTCACTGACCCTGTAGTCCGTCACTGCTGTCCTGTCACTGACCCTGTAGTCGGTCACTGCGGCCCTGTCACTGACCCTGTAGTCCGTCACTGCGGCCCTGTCACTGACCCTGTAGTCCGGCACTGCGGCCCTGTCACTGACCCTGTAGTCGGTCACTGCGGCCCTGTCACTGACCCTGTAGTCGGTCACTGCGGCCCTGTCACTGACCCTGTAGTCCGTCACTGCGGCCCTGTCACTGACCCTGTAGTCGGTCACTGCGGCCCTGTCACTGACCCTGTAGTCGGTCACTGCGGCCCTGTCACTGACCCTGTAGTCCGTCACTGCTGTCCTGTCACTGACCCTGTAGTCCGTCACTGCGGCCCTGTCACTGACCCTGTAGTCCGTCACTGCTGTCCTGTCACTGACCCTGTAGTCCGTCACTGCGGCCATGTCACTGACCCTGTAGTCGGTCACTGCGGCCCTGTCACTGACCCTGTAGTCGGTCACTGCGGCCCTGTCACTGACCCTGTAGTCGGTCACTGCGGCCCTGTCACTGACCCTGTAGTCGGTCACTGCGGCCCTGTCACTGACCCTGTAGTCCGTCACTGCCTGTCACTGACCCTGTAGTCCGTCACTGCTGTCCTGTCACTGACCCTGTAGTCGGTCACTGCGGCCCTGTCACTGACCCTGTAGTCCGTCACTGCGGCCCTGTCACTGACCCTGTAGTCCGTCACTGCGGCCCTGTCACTGACCCTGTAGTCCGTCACTGCCTGTCACTGACCCTGTAGTCCGTCACTGCGGCCCTGTCACTGACCCTGTAGTCGGTCACTGCTGCCCTGTCACTGACCCTGTAGTCGGTCACTGCGGCCCTGTCACTGACCCTGTAGTCCGTCACTGCGGCCCTGTCACTGACCCTGTAGTCCGTCACTGCCTGTCACTGACCCTGTAGTCCGTCACTGCGGCCCTGTCACTGACCCTGTAGTCCGTCACTGCTGTCCTGTCACTGACCCTGTAGTCGGTCACTGCGGCCCTGTCACTGACCCTGTAGTCCGTCACTGCCTGTCACTGACCCTGTAGTCCGTCACTGCGGCCCTGTCACTGACCCTGTGATGTCACATCTCCGCCGCAGACGTGCTCGGTGGATGTGTTCTCGCTGGGCTGCGTGTTCTACTACGTGATGAGCGGCGGACAGCACCCGTTCGGAGAGTCGTTCCGCCGGCAGTACAACATCCTCAGCGGCGAGTTCAGGTGAGGCGCCGCCGCTGCTGCTGCCGGTGCCGGCAGACTGGTGATCGTTGGGGCGGGTGATGGCTGCTGAGAAGACCGGGTGGTGCGGGGTGCATCGGGGGTCGCTGGACGGCCAGTCGGGGTGGACGATTCCGTTGTTCTTGTGACGTCAGTGCAGCTCCAATGTGTGTATCGGGATATGGGGTTGTTATGTTGGCGTGTATTGGATGCGGCTGTTATGTTGGCGTGTATTGGATGCGGCTGGTGTAGTTGATCAGGTTCAGTGGCGTTCTCATCTGATTCCCGAGTGTTCTATTAGTTGATCAGGACCAGTGGCGTTCTCATCTGATTCCGAGTGTTCTATTAGTTAATCAGGACCAGTGGCGTTCTCATCTGATTCCCGAGTGTTCTATTAGTTGATCAGGTCCAGTGGCGTTCTCATCTGATTCCGAGTGTTCTATTAGTTGATCAGGACCAGTGGCGTTCTCATCTGATTCCGAGTGTTCTATTAGTTGATCAGGTCCAGTGGCGTTCTCATCTGATTCCGAGTGTTCTATTAGTTGATCAGGTCCAGTGGCGTTCTCATCTGATTCCGAGTGTTCTATGCTGCTGTTGATATGAGCTGAGCTGAGCCCGGCTCATGCGACGATACGTGTCCCACACGGAGACGCAGCGACCCGTGTGCCAGCCAGTGGTTAACTCGTCACACTTGACGACAATGTGCTGTCTCAGCAGCCTGTCTGCGGTGGACGACCCGTGTGCCAGCCAGTGGTTAACTCGTCACACTTGACGACAATGTGCTGTCTCAGCAGCCTGTCTGCGGTGGACGACCCGTGTGCCAGCCAGTGGTTAACTCGTCACACTTGACGACAATGTGCTGTCTCAGCAGCCTGTCTGCGGTGGACGACCCGTGTGCCAGCCAGTGGTTAACTCGTCACACTTGACGACAATGTGCTGTCTCAGCAGCCTGTCTGCGGTGGACGATCCGTGTGCCAGCCAGTGGTTAACTCGTCATACTTGACTACAATGTGTTGTCTCAGCAGCCTGTCTGCGGTGGACAACCCGTGTGCCAGCCAGTGTTTAACTCGTCACACTTGACGACAATGTGCTGTATCGGCAGCCTGTCTGCGGTGGACGACCCGTGTGCCAGCCAGTGGTTAACTCGTCACACTTGACGACAATGTGCTGTATCGGCAGCCTGTTTGCGGTGGACGACCCGTGTGCCAGCCAGTAGTTAACTCGTCATACTTGACTACAATGTGTTGTCTCAGCAGCCTGTCTGCGGTGGACGACCCGTGTGCCAGCCAGTGGTTAACTCGTCACACTTGACTACAATGTGCTGTATCGGCAGTCTGGCTGCGGTGGATGACATCGGCCGGACGTCGCTGATCCGGCGCATGGTGGCGGCCGAGCCGGAGCAGCGGCCCTCCGTGGCCGCCGTCCTGGGTCACCCCACCTTCTGGACACCAGAGGGCGTGCTGCACTTCTTCCAGGTGGGATGGGGAGGCTGGAAAGGAGGGAGACTGGGACGCTGGGAGAGAGGCGGAGAGGGGCAGAGGCGCGAGGTGACGGTCATTGCGAGCTGGGATGGGGAGGCGGGGAGGGGAGGGGGGGGGAAGGGAAGGGAAGGGAAGGGAAGGGAAGGGAAGGAAAGGAAAGGAAAGGAAAGGAAGGAAGGAAGGGAAAGGGTGACAGGCAGAGGTGCGAGGTGACGGTCATTGCGAGCTGGGATGGGAATGTGAGTTATAATAGGCGGTATGGAGTCTCGAGTGCGCCGACTGGAGCGGCGCGGCTGACCTGCTGCTGTCTCCCACAGGACGTCTCGGACCGTATCGAGAAGGAGACCCCTGATGCTGAGCTGGTGCGCCGACTGGAGCGGCGCGGCTGGGAGGTGACTGGTGGGAACTGGCGCGAGAAGATCGACCCCTTCATCCTTGACGACCTCGGCAAGTTCCGCTCCTACCGCGCCTCCAGCATCCGAGATCTGCTGAGAGCGCTGCGTAACAAGGTGAGAACGCTGCGGAACAAGGTGAGAACGCTGCGGAACAAGGTGAGAACGCTGCGGAACAAGGTGAGAACGCTGCGGAACAAGGTGAGAACGCTGCGGAACAAGGTGAGAACGCTGCGGAACAAGGTGAGAGCGCTGCGGAACAAGGTGAGAGCGCTGCGGAACAAGGTGAGAGCGCTGCGGAACAAGGTGAGAGCGCTGTGGAACAAGGTGAGAACACCCGGGCCATGCGGAAAAGACGTCAGATTAGGCGCTTCGGGAGACGAGCCGGCCGTGGATGCCTCTTGAACAGGTGCTCATCGTCTCGACGGCTGTCTTGTTGAGTGGCTTTTGACTAATCGCAGTGCAGAATCTGTTAAAAGTCGTTTCAAGCACCTGAATGTCTTACAAAGAAAAACTGCTTGCTATACCTTCTCAGTTCTCACTGACTGAATTTTCTCTGCAAAGGTTCCTTCATTGCCTTTTCTTCTGTTGGGACCTGAACATGTCATGCCATGTTATTGTATTGAACAAAAACTAGCGAAGCAGCAAACAAAACATTGCCACCACCCTCGACAAAAGAAGTCACGTCCGGGAATTGAGTGAACACTCTCCCTCAGCGGAACCACTACCGAGAGCTGAACGAGGAGGCGCGCCGGGCGCTGGGTGACATTCCTGACGAGTTTGTGCGCTACTGGACGTCCCGGTTCCCGCGCCTGCTGGTGCACGTGTGGGCGGCGGCGCAGGAGGTGCGGCAGGAGCCCAACTTCAGACGATACTACAGCGGCCAGTACGACTGGACGCTGGTGAGTGACGGCGGCAGGCGGGAGGCGCGAGACGGGAGACGGCAGACGGGAGACGGCAGACGGGAACCGGGAGACGGGGAGGGGGACGGCAGACGGAAACCAGGAGACGGGAGACGGCAGACGGGAGACGGCAGACGGGAACCGGGAGACGGGGGAGGGGTAGGGGAGGGAGGGTGTCTTGTCTCTCATGGTCTCTGGCGACTGGTGTGACTCTGGCTAGGTGGAGGGGAGTGCGGGACAGCGTCTTACTCCAGTGATGCGTAACCTCACACAGTGGCCGAGTCGAGTGATGGACGCGGTTTAGACTGTGCAGCGGAATGTGTGGCCGAGTCGAGTGATGGGCGCGGGTTAGGCTGTGTGGCCGAGTCGAGTGATGGACGCGGGTTAGACTGTGCAGCGGAATGTGTGGCCGAGTCGAGTGATGGGCGCGGGTTAGACTGTGCGGCCGAGTCGAGTGATGGGCGCGGGTTAGACTGTGCGGCGGAGTGTGTCGGCAGGACCGGGCGTCTTGGCTATGTGGGTGGCTTAAAAATTAGGATGGTGGAGATTGCTGAGTATGTTTCTCTGTGGCTAAACGGCTGCCTCCCATACCTCAGGCTTCAGCTCTTAACCCGCGCACTGCAGGGGGGGGGGGGGGGGTGGGAGGGGGTGATCCTCTCAGGTTTTTCTCAGATAGCGAGAAGAAGAAAAAACGGCGGCGCGCAGCTGCGCCGCCGGGTTTTGGCACACCTGTTAGGACATCAATTGCGTACACTTTAAGAAGAAGAAAAATTGACCTCCGAGTCATCTCAGGTCAGGTCACCAGACCAGGTCAAGTGACCCCACCTCCAAAAACGTTTGCTGTTGTGCCAAAGCCAGAGTTTCTCACTGATCAGTTTGAAACTTACAGGGTGTCATGAGGGCATAAGTACTTACAATTAGTTTATCTCGGAATTTTGATATCTGCTACCTAAGGTCAGGTCAATTTCGTGACCTCCCCATAATAAGTATATGGGGAAATATTCAAATGCATCCTATTTCAAGGATATGCATGATATTAGTCCAATTACTTCTGGATCATGTTATTATAGGATGTTCTTGATTATTCAAGTGTAAGTTTTGTTCAGTGACCTATATGGGGTCATTTGAGGTCATCCGAGTTCACCATCATTTGTTTGTCAATAACTCGCGACATAATGAAGATAGAGAAGTAAAACCGGCATGAATGTGTTTGAGACACGTCTCCCTATATGCAACATGACCTACTTGGGTCTTGACCTCAAGTCAAGGTCACGTGACCTGTGGTCATTTTTTTAGTTGACCTGGCAAGGTCACCATGTATATCATTCGAAGCGTATTGACGAGGCAAACACAATGGCGAAAACAGTTTTGCGTTTGCTTTACTAGGTTCAAAGTTATTAACGAAAAACGGTTTTGCAAAAAGCAGCATTTACCCCCTTTTTTACCTCTGTAGTCTCAAATGTTGACCCCAGATCAAATTTGAGGACACATTGTCGATTGCAAATTTCAATGGCTGGCGATCTCTTTTTCCCGTTTGTTTCTAGCTAGCATAATTCCCGAGATATATGGGAATTTCTGGAACGGAGTCCTAAATCAGGAGAGAAAAAACTGGCAAATTTGACCTTTGATGACCTCTGGTGACCTCAATTTTGACCCGACTTATGAAATACTTTCGATAGAACTTGTATCAAGCTATCAAACGCCGTTTTCCGCTTGTCGCTACGTAGCGTAGTTTTCGAGATCTCACGGGGGGGGGGGGAATCCTACAGTTCGTGTTCGGCGCAAACCCCCTGCAGTGCACGGGTTAAACCTCAGGCTTCCATCTCCCAAACATCAGGCTTCCATCTCCCAACCCTCAGGCTTCCATCTTTCAAACATCAGGCTTCCATCTCCCAAACCTTAGGCTTCCATCTCCCAAACCTCAAGCTTCCATCTCCCAAACCTCGAGCTTCCATCTCTCAAACCTCAGGCTTCCATCTCCCAACCCTCAGGCTTCCATCTTTCAAACATCAGGCTTCCATCTCCCAAACCTCAGGCTTCCATCTCCCAAACCTCGAGCTTCCATCTCTCAAACCTCAGGCTTCCATCTCTCAAACCTCAGGCTTCCATCTTCCAAACCTCAGGCTTCCATCTCCCAAACCTCAGGCTTCCATCTTCCAAACCTCAGGCTTCCATCTCCCAAACCTCAGGCTTCCATCTTCCAAACCTCAGGCTTCCATCTCCCAAACCTCAGGCTTCCATCTTCCTAACCTCGGGCTTCCATCTCCCAAACCTCAGGCTTCCATCTCCCAAACCTCGGGCTTCCATCTCCCAAACCTCGGGCTTCCATCTCTCAAACCTCAGGCTTCCATTTACCAAACCTCAGGTTTCCATCTCCCAAACCTCGGGCTTCCATCTCTCAAACCTCAGGCTTCCATCGCCCAAACATCGGGCTTCCATCTCCCAAACCTCAGGCTTCCATCTCCCAAACCTCGGGCTTCCATCTCCCAAACCTCGGGCTTCCATCTCCCAAACCTCGGGCTTCCATCTCTCAAACCTCAGGCTTCCATTTACCAAACCTCAGGTTTCCATCTCCCAAACCTCGGGCTTCCATCTCCCAACCCTCGGGCTTCCATCGCCCAAACATCGGGCTTCCATCTCCCAAACCTCAGGCTTCCATCTCCCAAACCTCGGGCTTCCATCTCCCAAACCTCGGGCTTCCATCTCCCAAACCTCAGGCTTCCATCTCCCAAACATCGGGCTTCCATCTCCCAAACCTCGGGCTTCCATCTCCCAAACCTCAGGCTTCCATCTCCCAAACATCGGGCTTCCATCTCCCAAACCTCGGGCTTCCATCTCCCAAACCTCGGGCTTCCATCTCCCAAACCTCAGCATCATCACTACATGTCCGCCCTGTCTCGCCGTCTCTCAGGAGCCGGACCCGGACGCGGTGCCGCCGTGGCGTCGCAGCCCAGCGCCGGGCAGCTCCCCCAGCCAATCGCCGTCGCCGCGGCGGAGGGGGTCCGGCCGGCGGGGCGGCGGCCGAGGCGGCGGCGGGCGTCAGACGGCGGAGGAGCCGCCCCGCGGCCCGCTGCTGGCCGGCTCGCAGCCGGGAATGTCGCTGATTGGTGCTCTGCTGGAGACAGATGCCAGGGACAGGTAAGGGGCGCAGTCAGGTGGGCGACCGGTGGCTAGTTTGTGGTGATTCATTAGGCAGGCCATTCATATGAATGACCTGCCTTATATAATCTATAGTCTGATCTTGAGCATTCATTGATCGGCTCCTTCATTTGATCTTCTATCTTCATAATTATTTGTGTAGTGTATGTTGATCTTCATACATAAATTTTGCGAGCCATTATTACAGGACTGGGCCAGTGTCACTATTTCAGGACTGGGCCAGTGTCATTATTTCAGGACTGGGCCAGTGTCATTATTTCAGGACTGGGCCAGTGTCATTATTTCAGGACTGGGCCAGTGTCATTATTTCAGGACTGGGCCAGTGTCATTATTTCAGGACTGGGCCAGTGTCACTATTTCAGGACTGGGCCAGTGTCATTATTTCAGGACTGGGCCAGTGTCACTATTTCAGGACTGGGCCAGTGTCATTATTTCAGGACTGGGCCAGTGTCATTTTTTTCAGGACTGGGCCAGTGTCATTATTTCAGGACTGGGCCAGTGTCACTATTTCAGGACTGGGCCAGTGTCATTATTTCAGGACTGGGCCAGTGTCACTATTTCAGGACTGGGCCAGTGTCACTATTTCAGGACTGGGCCAGTGTCACTATTTCAGGACTGGGCCAGTGTCATTATTTCAGGACTGGGCCAGTGTCACTATTTCAGGACTGGGCCAGTGTCATTATTTCAGGACTGGGCCAGTGTCATTATTTCAGGACTGGGCCAGTGTCACTATTTCAGAACTGGGCCAGTGTCATTATTTCAGGACTGGGCCAGTGTCACTATTTCAGGACTGGGCCAGTGTCATTATTTCAGGACTGGGCCAGTGTCACTATTTCAGGACTGGGCCAGTGTCACTATTTCAGGACTGGGCCAGTGTCATTATTTCAGGACTGGGCCAGTCTCATTATTTCAGGACTGGGCCAGTGTCATTATTTCAGGACTGGGCCAGTGTCACTATTTCAGGACTGGGCCAGTGTCACTATTTCAGGACTGGGCCAGTGTCATTATTTCAGGACTGGGCCAGTGTCATTATTTCAGGACTGGGCCAGTGTCACTATTTCAGGACTGGGCCAGTGTCATTATTTCAGGACTGGGCCAGTGTCACTATTTCAGGACTGGGCCAGTGTCATTATTTCAGGACTGGGCCAGTGTCACTATTTCAGGACTGGGCCAGTCATTGTTTCAGGACTGGGCCGGTGTCACTATTTCAGGACTGGGCCAGTGTCATTATTTCAGGACTGGGCCAGTGTCACTATTTCAGGACTGGGTCAGTGTCACTATTTCAGGACTGGGCCAGTGTCACTATTTCAGGACTGGGCCAGTGTCATTGTTTCAGGACTGGGCCGGTGTCACTATTTCAGGACTGGGCCAGTGTCATTGTTTCAGGACTGGGCCGGTGTCACTATTTCAGGACTGGGCCAGTGTCATTATTTCAGGACTGGGCCAGTGTCACTATTTCAGGACTGGGCCAGTGTCATTATTTCAGGACTGGGCCAGTGCCATTATTTCAGGACTGGGCCAGTGCCATTATTTCAGGACTGGGCCAGTGTCATTATTTCAGGACTGGGCCAGTGTCACTATTTCAGGACTGGCCCAGTGTCATTATTTCAGGACTGGGCCAGTGTCACTATTTCAGGACTGGGCCAGTGTCATTATTTCAGGACTGGGCCAGTGTCATTATTTCAGGACTGGGCCAGTGTCACTATTTCAGGACTGGGCCAGTGTCATTATTTCAGGACTGGGCCAGTGTCACTATTTCAGGACTGGGCCAGTGTCATTATTTCAGGACTGGGCCAGTGTCACTATTGCAGGACTGGGCCAGTGTCATTGTTTCAGGACTGGGCCGGTGTCACTATTTCAGGACTGGGCCAGTGTCATTATTTCAGGACTGGGCCAGTGTCACTATTTCAGGACTGGGCCAGTGTCACTATTTCAGGACTGGGCCAGTGTCACTATTTCAGGACTGGGCCAGTGTCATTATTTCAGGACTGGGCCAGTGTCACAATTTCAGGACTGGGCCAGTGTCATTATTTCAGGACTGGGTCAGTGTCATTATTTCAGGTCTGGGCCAGTGTCACTATTTCAGGACTGGGCCAGTGTCATTATTTCAGGACTGGGCCAGTGTCACTATTTCAGGACTGGGCCAGTGTCATTATTTCAGGACTGGGCCAGTGTCACTATTTCAGGACTGGGCCAGTGTCATTATTTCAGGACTGGGCCAGTGTCACTATTTCAGGACTGGGCCAGTGTCATTATTTCAAGACTGGGCCAGTGTCACTATTTCAGAACTGGGCCAGTGTCATTATTTCAGGACTGGGCCAGTGTCACTATTTCAGGACTGGGCCAGTGTCATTATTTCAGGACTGGGCCAGTGTCACTATTTCAGGACTGGGCCAGTGTCATTGTTTCAGGACTGGGCCGGTGTCACTGTTTCAGGACTGGGCCGGTGTCACTATTTCAGGACTGGGCCAGTGTCATTATTTCAGGACTGGGCCAGTGTCACTATTTCAGGACTGGGCCAGTGTCATTATTTCAGGACTGGGCCAGTGTCATTATTTCAGGACTGGGCCAGTGTCACTATTTCAGGACTGCGCCAGTGCCATTATTTCAGGACTGGGCCAGTGTCACTATTTCAGGACTGGGCCAGTGTCACTATTTCAGGACTGGGCCAGTGTCATTATTTCAGGACTGGGCCAGTGTCACTATTTCAGGACTGGGCCAGTGTCACTATTTCAGGACTGGGCCAGTGTCATTGTTTCAGGACTGGGCCGGTGTCACTGTTTCAGGACTGGGCCGGTGTCACTATTTCAGGACTGGGCCAGTGTCATTATTTCAGGACTGGACCAGTGTCACTATTTCAGGACTGGGCCAGTGTCACTATTTCAGGACTGGGCCAGTGTCATTATTTCAGGACTGGGCCAGTGTCATTATTTCAGGACTGGGCCAGTGTCACTATTTCAGGACTGGGCCAGTGTCATTATTTCAGGACTGGGCCAGTGTCACTATTTCAGGACTGGGCCAGTGTCATTATTTCAGGACTGGGCCAGTGTCACTATTTCAGGACTGGGCCAGTGTCACTATTTCAGGACTGGGCCAGTGTCATTATTTCAGGACTGGGCCAGTGTCACTATTTCAGGACTGGGCCAGTGTCATTATTTCAGGACTGGGCCGGTGTCATTATTTCAGGACTGGGCCAGTGTCATTATTTCAGGACTGGGCCAGTCAGCATGATTGTCCGCTGTGGCTCAGCTTGGTGGTGCCTGATGCCACCCGGGTCGACAGGGGTAGGCTGAGTGATCTGACCTGCATGTTCGGACCTGACAGCTCCACTGCAGGTATCCGGACCTGACTTGATCTGACCTGCCTCCACTGCAGGTCTCCTGACCTGACCTGACCTGACCTGACCTGACCTGCCTCCACTGCAGGTCTCCTGACCTGACCTGACCTGACCTGACTTGATCTGACCTGCCTCCACTGCAGGTCTCCTGACCTGACCTCACCTGACCTGCCTCCACTGCAGGTCTCCTGACCTGACCTGACCTGCCTCCACTGCAGGTCTCCTGACCTGACCTGACTTGATCTGACCTGCCTCCACTGCAGGTCTCCTGACCTGACCTCACTTGACCTGCCTCCACTGCAGGTCTCCTGACCTGACCTGACCTGACCTGACCTGACCTGACCTGACCTGACCTGCCTCCACTGCAGGTCTCCTGACCTGACCTGACCTGATCTGACCTGCCTCCACTGCAGGTCTCCTGACCTGACCTCACCTGACCTGCCTCCACTACATGTCTCCTGACCTGACCTGACCTGACCTGACCTGACCTGACCTGCCTCCACTGCAGGTCTCCTGACCTGACCTGACCTGCCTCCACTGCAGGTCTCCTGACCTGACCTGCCTCCACTGCAGGTCTCCTGACCTGGCCTCACCTGACCTGCCTCCACTGCAGGTCTCCTGACCTGACCTCACCTGACCTGCCTCCACTGAAGGTCTCCTGACCTGATCTGACCTGACCTGCCTCCACTGCATGTCTCCTGAACTGACCTGCCTCCACTGCAGGTCTCCTGACCTGATCTGACCTGACCTGCCTCCACTGCAGGTCTCCTGACCTGGCCTCACCTGACCTGCCTCCACTGCAGGTCTCCTCACCTGACCTCACCTGACCTGCCTCCACTGCAGGTCTCCTGACCTGATCTGACCTGACCTGCCTCCACTGCAGGTCTCCTGACCTGACCTGCCTCCACTGCAGGTCTCCTGATCTGACCTGACCTGCCTCCACTGCAGGTCTCCTGACCTGGCCTCACCTGACCTGCCTCCACTGCAGGTCTCCTGACTTGACCTCACCTGACCTGACCTGCCTCCACTACAGGTCTCCTGACTTGACCTCACCTGACCTGACCTGCCTCCACTGCAGGTCTCCTGACCTGACCTCACCTGACCTGCCTCTACTGCAGGTCTCCTCACCTGACCTGACCTGACCTGACCTGACCTGACCTGACCTGCCTCCACTGCAGGTCTCCTGACCTGACCTCACCTGACCTGCCTCTACTGCAGGTCTCCTGACCTGACCTGACCTGCCTCCACTGCAGGTTTCTAGACGACCTAGCCTGGTCTGCCCCGCCTCCACCGAAAGTTGACTTACCTGACCCGCCCCTCCCCCGCCGCAGGTCGCCGGACAACCGCGCGCTACAGGGCACTCTCTCGGAGGAGATCGGTACCCGCGTCCGCCAGCGGCTGGTGGACATCGTCCAGGAGGCCGGCACCGTGGTGGAGGAGGCAGAGAAGATCGTCCGACGCGCCTCCCGGCCCGACCTGGCCGCCGACAGTGGCGCCGCCTGTGCCAAACAGAGCCCGACTGGTGGCGACATCTATACTGAGTCTGTTCAGACGACTGTGGTGAACTCCGAGGCGGACACACGTTCTGGTGACGTCATAGAGACGAATCCTGCAGCTGATGGTGTGACGAACGGTGCCGCGAATTCGAACGTTTAGTTCGCACTTGGTTTACCATGGCCAGACACACATATTTACCTGCATAACCACCTCACAGAACCCGACCAAGTCGGCAAACAAGGTCCGATAACTAGAGAGAACATTGACCAAGCGAAGCCATTGGCTCGCCGAAAGGTTTGACCGGTCAAGACTGGACCAGGGGCTGGTCGAGGCTTACCATTCGAATTATATTGGCTGAAATGTCAGGCGGTTTCAGCTGGGACTTCAGACTTGACCACGTGCGACCTGGGAAGACTACGTGTGTCTGATTCAGTGACACGTGCACGCCACGTGTGTCATGCGTGACTCGCCGGCTGTGTGCGACGTGTGTAATCTCGAGACGTGTCTGTTTTGCATGTGTCTTACCGCCGGCCGCCGGGCACGCCGGGTGCATGTGATGCGAATCACGCTCACCTCCACAAGTGACGCCGAGAACTATCCGCGGTCTCAATATCGTCTCGCGAAGCCAGCGCTGTCTGGTGGCCACTTTTTAGCAGTTGTGTTTCTTCAGGTGGCAGGTGGGTTGGGCGTGAGAGGTGAGCGCTATGTTGAACGTGCGATCCATATGCATTCCACAATGATGTGCAAGTGTGCCGATTTACAATCGTGGACGGCGAAAGCGTATTTTAGAGTTACTGTGAGCTGCCAGTGCCTTACAAATCTTGGCGGACATTGTGAAATCCGCCAAGAAATGGCATGTCTGCCAAACAGTTTTGGCGCTAGTGATATATTTGGACCTGGCGTGAGTGCATGGATGTGGTGTGTTTCCAAGTCCCATAATCACCCTTGCACTTAGTTAAAGACCAGTCATTAGTCCAATGGTGATGGTTATTGGTTACATTAAGTAATTAATCGGTACCCAGAGTAGCCAAGTCGGCTCTTAAGCGGAGCTCATTAGCCATTTGTTTGTAAATTGCTGTGAATTGTCACCAAATATAAGCCAAGTTGGGTCACACTGTAAATATGATACCGTCACATCAGTCGCGATATACTTGCATGGTGTGGTGGATCACAAACGTCTCGGTTTGCGCCTCCCAAACGCTGGTCGTGGCGTTTCTCGTCCCGAAGAGGCGGTGTTTTGTAGGTGTGTGCTCGGTGACGTGTTTTACATGAACGTGTGACGTCACAAAGCGTCGCGGGCCGTGACGCAGTGTGTGAAGTGACGTCATACTTCGGGAGCGCTCCCGTCCAAATATATTGTACACGCGATGATGCGTGGTTTGTAGAGGACGAAAGGATGATGGAAGCCAGAGTGCGGAAAGTTACAAATCTTTCCTCACTCTGGCCTCATCACATGCAATTCTGAAACATTCATCGCATGATTAGGTAATGCACAGAGGGGCAAGAAGAAACCAGATTATATATATGCAGAACATGCGCGATGCGCGTCCTGTTTCGTCGACATCCTCCAGTTCGACTTGTCAATGAGCACCACATAGCGCGGCGATGATGGGGGTCCGGGTGGCTCAGTTTATTGATTTCTCCAGATCGCCGACGGGATGACCCATTGATGGACGAAGTCAAAGTTTAAACAAACACGATAATAAACATTGACATTCACCTGCTTAACGCGCGACTTACGGGGGCCTATTTCCCCCCCCCCCCCGTTATTTTGCAATAACTCCTAAACCAACACAAGTATCGTCACCAATCTTGCAGTACCTTCTCCCACATCAATTCTACACATGTTGGCCAAAGGAAAAAGGCGAGGTTATGATAGGTCAAACCGGGAATGACGTCAGAGTGACGTCATGTTCTTCGGTTTTGGTTGCAAAATAACGGTTTGCTGAAAACGCTGTCAAAGGTACAATGTTTGAGATAAAGCAATTGTCTTAAATAGAATGAATAAATATAATGATAGACAATAGACAGGGCTATCATACTGCCATCTCGGATTTTGAGTTTTTTCATTCAAAATTTTGAGAAATCAAAATATTTATTTTTGTTTTTACAACAAAAAAACGGACTATGTGATCGAGACGTGTTGGGTAAATATGTGTACCAAATTTGAAGTGGATATCTTCAAAAATGACTGACTTATGACCTCTAAATGACAAAAATCGACCACCTCACAGCATTACAATAACTCCTAAACCAACACAAGTATCGTCACCAATCCATCGATTCATCCATCGATCCAGTGGTGCCAATCGGTACAATCATTTTCGGAATTCCGAATTTGCTCCGAAGACCGATTCGGTTTTCGACGATATTTCTTTGGACATTTTCGGACATCCAATGCCCAAAGATGGCTTGTCGCGAAAATCACTTAATTACTTTTGTATTAAACGAATGATACACTGGAGTTTTACATTCCATATCAAACACTTTTCTGCTTTCGGGCAAATTTCGGACAAAAATTATTTTCGGACAGTTTCGGACGGACAGCTGACCATAGCCTTGGACATCGGTCGGATATTGGACAATTTTTTGTTTGTTTAATTGGCACCACTAATTACTATGCGTAAAAAATACATTTCCGTTTTTGCTTTTAACTTCTATTTATATGGAATAAACAATGTTATAATGTCATTTTTCGCGTTCTAGACGAAACAAAAACATATACATGTGTTACAACGCCTAATGACCGTAATATGAAGTTTGACCTCGTGACCTCGGATGACCTTGACCTGACCCAAGGTCATAAACAGCTTAGACTGGTACTTAGAAGTGTCAGACACTCGAATCATACCGATTTATCGACAGCTTATGCGTTTAATATCGCAATTTTACGCGACAATTCCATCCATCGAGACCTTTAGACACGGTCAAACATTGTGTACTTGGCCTGACCTGTGACGTCATCGGTGACCCCGAGGTCAACAATATTATGTTTCCCTCGACAAATTTCCCAGGGCTATCGAATAACGTTGGAATTTTTAAATCGGTCCAGTAGTTCCGGAGATCCGAGGGGGAGGGGGGACAAAAAATAGCCCCTCCCCCCCCCCCCCCCCCCCCAGTAAGTCGCGTTATGGAATATACCCCAGTAACTCGCGGGTTAACCTATGATAAAATAAGTGAATATACGAAAAATACGAAACGCTGCCTGAATCCTAAAAATAAACCAAACGAGTGATGATACCAAATATGCTAAAAATGACAAAAACTGGCAGGGAATGATCCATCAGTTGATGTATATCTAACTAACTAACTATATGCTATAGTGCTGCCAGCAAACAGCTTCAACTTACTGAGAAATGAGTAAAAACTCTCGCTGAACATGTTCGCTGTAGGGAAGCTCTCTAAAAATCGATTAATTTGCCTAGTCAACCTCACGAAAAGTCCATTCTTTACAATGTTCACCCTCGCGAATGGCATATTCAACAATGTGTTAGTTTGCTGCCTGGTTGTACAAGGTACGCTCAATGAGAATGACTGCAATACAAACGCTGACGAGATTCTACCCTTAAACACGTTATGGACGAACAACATCGTGCTGTGTCCTTCTCGCGGATACAGATGAGTTTAAAATGTCTCAGCAGATCAGCATATGACAGTGATGATGAATGACAGCGACAGTGAGCGTTGAGCCACATTATAAATGTGTGCTCACTCCGGTTAACTCTGTCAGTGTGCATTGCAGCAGCTCCATTCCATATCACACTGCAGTACTCCAGGTTGGAGCGTACATAAGCGTAGTATGACGCCAGGACAGATGACAAGTTGAGATGTCCTCCCGGGTAGCACTCTGATACAGAGGTGTAACTTTTGAAAATCATTGGGGTTGCACTTAGTTGTTAAGAGCCCATTTGTAACACATCGTGTCATAGGCGTAATGTTAAATTCCCAAATTATTGGGGTTGTAGCTACAACCCCAATTTACATTAAAGTTCCACCCATGCTCTGATAGGACATCAGAACATCCAGGGCGCTGTTTCGCTTTAGTGACTGATCGGCGTGAGGCCCAAATGTCAACTTTGTATCCAAAAT
>JAXIVJ010018252.1:10000-23822 GCA_036785665.1 Chirona hameri | reverse complement strand
TCAGTATAAGTCATGAATAACAACAACATGCAAACTATACCAACTCGAATAAAATAAGAGCGGAATGAATTGAACCCCAGGCAAGCTAGTATTCGCAAAGCACTCGGCACTGCGCCACAATGGCAAAAGGTGAGGGAAATGCATATTGGATACAATATTATTACGTCACAAGTTTCTGAAGTGTCAACTACTATGAAATACAGTGATAAAATACCTTTAATAATGATTAACAAGAAAATTCAAACTTAAAAACAATCATTTAATTAAGTCTTTAATTAGCTTTCAACTCGAAATCAGATATATTTTGCAATGCTACACAAGAATGGCACCAATGACGTCATTAACAAAGCCTGCTACGGGACTTGGGTATACTAATCAGGAACAACTCGCCAAGTGCGCCGAGATGGTTAAGTGCGCCGAGAAGCATGACAATGACTTTGTAAACAAATCGCCGACGCTAAATAGGTCGCCTTCGATGTGCATCGATGAGCTTCTGATTTAATTGCCAGTTTTGTGTTATTGTTCGTTAGTTTTTTTTGGGAAAATTATTATTTTTCATGATAAAATAAAGCATAGTGTTATATACAGCCACAGACAAACTATACACAACTCCTAATGTTGAAAACAAATGAATCGAATTGCAAAAATTGAGGGTCGCAACCACTAACTATGCCGCGTTGATGTGCATCGATGAGCTTCCGATTTTATTGCCACTTTTTCCAATCGCTGTTAGTTTTAGAAGATTGCCGGGCATATAATCACAACAAGCAGAACGCACAATATATTTTCCACTCCATTGCGTAAAAAAATAATACGGGAAAAGCCCGCAGTTTGATGAGGACCAAAAGTACTTGACAAAAGGTCAGAAATAGTGCAAGTACCGGTCGTTAAAAGTGTGGAACGCTTATCAACTTTAACTTGAAATATCTTTCGGTAGGAAAGTTTTCATGCAAAATGTGATGAATTTACAATATATTTTGATCTCGTCTGGCGATTTCAAGTGCTAACTCCATTTTAGTGGAAAAAGGTCATTATTTCCCTTTAACGTAACTCTAGCCGCCCGCAGGGAATAGGGTTAAATAATGATAATTGAATACTTCTTTATTTGGCTTCTTCAGAGCGATAGCTAATGCACCTTCCCAGGTCTGAACTCTTTCGATGGTTTTGCTGATCGGAAAGTCGGCCGCCCCCAGGATCACTCCTCCCCCCCCCCAGATTAGCAGGATTTTAACATTTCTCTTTGTAATGAAATATGCTGGCGTTAAAGGGAAATAATTACCCTTTTTCCACAAAGATGGAGTTATTACTTTAAATCGATAGACTTGACCAAAATATATTGTAAATTGATCACATTTTGCATTTAAACATACCTACCGAAAGATATTTCAAGTTTAAGTTGATAAGCGTTCCACGCTTATAACGGTCGGTACTCACAAGTAGGTACTTGGTGACGAATTCACCGTCCGAGCTAAAATTAGCCTGCCTACGCATTGTTATTTATCATGAGGGTATATAACATGTTTCATGCACTCTATCTTTTGCGAATATGTATCACACTTATATGAAAAATCAACAAACATTTGAAAGAAGTGCATTGAAATCGGCTGTTTAGTTTGGCCCCGGACGGCGGCCTATTTAGAGTTCTCGATTAATTAAATAAAACAAAATTGGATGTTTTCCCACGAATTGTCAACATACAGGTGTTCAATACATTGTAATGCACTCATGAAACATTTATCTGGACCGTTTTTCCGTAATCAATCAATAAACATCTTAGAAAACCGTAATACACTCGGCGGATTAATTTTTCCACCTACGACTTATTTATTGTAAGCGATTTGCTAAAGGCATTATACGGGTTTTTCCCAGAATAATTGTGTTAAATAGTAAAACTTACTTATAAAGGTGGTAGAAGTCACACGGTAGTCACATTTTTATGGAAATTACCTCTTCTGCACGTAAGGACATTTCATAGTGCGCGGTGATGCCACCGCGTACTTTCTGCAGTACTGGCTGAGGCAGAGCCAGTCATCTCTTTTATGTTAACACCTCACTTATGGCATATTTCCGGTTACAATAAGCAATATATGATAAAATAAACTTGTTTTTTCCAACGACAGCAGCAGTTACCTAGTTTTTAATAATATTCTATATTTTTCATGAACTTGCATGCCAAAAAATTAATACGCCACCATCAAATTCTCAACGCTAAACGCCGCAAGGAAAACAACATAAAACCACAAAACCCGAACGAACAGTATTTAGTAATAAAGAGTCCCGTAAGAATTGAATTGAATATTATTTTTGTGATCCAGTGTAGGACTCGCAGATAATTCAAAGCTCTAAAATTGATGAAAAACGAACAAACGCATGACATTACTTGCCCGGCTTAGAGCGTCTTTAACTAGTAACTCCTTCTACAATCGTCATCCAGATGGCAAAGAGCGCAATAATTATCACGTATGCCAAGGTGGTTTACATCAAGGCGATATGTTTAAATAGCAATTTCACACAATTTCACAATTTCAGGCTTACCTTTATGTAAAGGTAAGCTTAATCAGTGGCGGATCCAGGATTTTCTTAGGCTAGGGGCTTCTGGCCCGAGGGCGGCATATTTCCTCGGTGACAGGGGCGATATGGTCCAGAGGGGCACCAATATGTAAATTAAACGGGTAAAATATGGCTCTTCCTTAAAGGGATTATACGGGTTTTTCCCATAGTAATTGAGTTACATAGTAAAACATACTTATAAAGGTGGTAGAAGTCCCACGGTAGCCACATTTTTTCTGGAAATTACCTCTTCTGCACGTAGACATTCCAAAGTGCGCAGTGATGCCACCGCGTATTTTCTGCAGGACCGGCTGAGGCAGAGCCAGTCATCTATTTTATGCTAATAAAAACACCCCACGTATGGCATATTTCCGGTAAAATAAGCAATATTTGAAAGAAAATAAACTTGTTTTGTTCCAACGACACCAGCAGTTACCTAGTTTTCCCATAAAATTATATATTTTTCATGAATTTTCATGCCAAAAAACGAATACGCCACCACCAAATTCTCAACGCTAAAGGCCAGAGAAAAGAAAACCACAACAACACAAAACCTCAACGAACAGTGTGTAGTAATACAAAGTCCCGTCAGTTTTGAATTGCATAATAATTGTGTGATCCAGTGTAGGACTTGCAGATAATTCAAAACTCTAAAATTGATCTTAAGATAAAAGTGGTGGACAGTACAAGTACTCGTTATCTGATACTAGTCTCGAAAAACGCCCAAGTTCTAACGCTGATAATTGCTGAAATAAGGGACTAAATGAGCATTGAGGTCCCTGTTATATGTCTTAAACGTGTTTAAAGCTCATACAACTGCAAAAGAGTGCATTTACTTTCAGGACGGAAACCCGTATAATCCCTTTAACCAGCGCTTCGGGCGCTCAAAACTTCTTCTAAAAGGGACCCACTTGTCCTGTATCGAATTTATTTAGCGTAGCGAGGCAATTATTTTACCACAACCCGTTTTTAGATCTGCTCCACAAATCTGCTATCTCAATTCAAAACCCTATGTTAAAGGTAAACTATTCCCTTTAAGGTCATAGTCAAAATTTAAAAAACAAGTAGATTATAAAACAAAAATATTACATTAATTTGTGGTCAATGGCGATTATATCGATATATAGGTTTATATAATTATAATTATGTATATGGGAGACATCGTCCGCAGAAAATTAGACCTTTGGGCGACATCGAAAAGATGCCTGAGGCTATAACTCGAAAACCCTCCGACGGACGAAGCTGAAAATTGCACCGCGTGAATGTACGGCCCAGATAACCCCTGGACACGTAGTTTCATCGAAATATGATAAGTAGGGTGTTATGTCTTGGTCGATCTGACGTGGGCTGCACCGGGTGACCTCAGGTCACGTGACCTTGAGGTCACAGAGCGACTACAAGGATCATGTTATATATCATTGAAATCAAGTCGATGAGATAAGCATAGTGCCATTGAATTGAGCTCTCTAGCACAATTACGTGCAAAGTTATTACCAAAGACTGGTGACCATGATTTTTCCAAATACAAAACCATAAATACAATATTTAGAGACAAAATATATCTGCAATTTTCTACCAACGAATACTTATGTATCGAGGTCGATTCTGGCATGAAAACAAATCTGAAATTGAATTGGCCACATTATAAAATCACGTGATGTTACCTAATATCACGTGTTTAAATTCAAGTTTTTGAATTTTCAAAAAGTACTAAAAGCATAGGAATATAGGGTTCATGATGCTTCTGATGATATAGATGTTTGTATGACTCGCATGATTGAGATGGGAGATATTGCCCGCTGAAAATTAGAGTCTTGCACGATATTGCAAAATTGCCCGAGGCTCTAACTCGATAGCTATTCGAAGGACGAGGCAGAATATTTCACAACGTGAATCAACAGCCCAGATAACCCCAGACACGTAGTTTTATCGAAATATGAGATGTACGAAATATGATAACACTAAATAGAAGTGTGTTATTTGGAAATTGTTTTGGTCGATCTGTTTTGGAATACCCCAATCCCCCCCCCCCCACACACGAAAAATCGGTAGGCATTGCATAAAAAAACACTATTTTTCGCTCATTCAGTGAAGGAAGAGGTATATCATGTTTATTCTAACAAGTCATTTCTTGGGAAATTCGACCAATGGCCTATGCCAAGGCTATATAAACCGCCGATAACATCATTCATCTCTCCGGTTTTTTTTTAATCTGCAAATTGCCTTTAGGGGTATTCATATGCGCAGAATTTATCTACATAAAAACATCATTTTGAGCAACGATTTCGGAGATATGCCCTCTGGCATTTTTGCCTTTAAACGGATGTTCACAGTGCTCACTGTGTGCACACAAGTGCTAACAATTATATTAGTCAATATATCCAAAATATAAGACGCAATACGGTTTCTGTGCTGCTTTATACATATGTGATTGAATGAGGAATTAGCGAGTCTGACCCAAGAAGAGCTCCTGAAATCTGTCGAGAGGACGGACGTTAGGTATATCACGGAAGATTGCATGTGCCGAATGGGTGGGTTGAAATGTTTCGCCCGTATTTATGATATTTAAATTAAATTGAGCCACGCCATAAACAAAACGAAAATATTGCGAAAGTATTGCGAAAATATACTCGAATGTGCAGCTTTGCGGTTTGCGTAATATAATGTGTAATGCATCTTCATGATTAAAAAGTCCCTCATTGTGGTTTCTTATTTTTGCCAGCCGCTGCCGCTGGTTTAACCAGCGACGGGTGTGAGGAGCCGCCGCCACAGTTGGTAGTTGGTAGTTGGTCGCTTCAGTCTGGTGTGAGCGTGTTCAAGTTAGCGAGGTGTGAGCCGACGCAGCCGCCACCACGTCACACCGGCCGCCACCGCCACCCTGCAGCGCCACACCCGCCTGCGACGACCCATGGCCCCCGGAGGCGGCAAGTCGCTGGATGCAATCGACTGCCCGGAATATCTGGATGGCGTAGGTGAGAGAGCGAGCTGACCTTTTGTGTCTCAGGGATTCGGCTACACGATTTGTATTTTGTGCATCATGTGCTCAGTATGATTAAGTTCCCAGTGTTAGTGTCTGTGTCTGGTGCCCAGTGTTGGTGTAATATGATTAAGTTCCCAGTGTTAGTCTGTGTCTGGTGCCCAGTGTTGGTGTCCCTGTCCAGTTAGTCAGTATGATTAAGTTCCCAGTGTTAGTGTCTGTGTCTGGTGCCCAGTGTTGGTGTCCCTGTTCAGTTAGTCAGTATGATTAAGTTCCCAGTGTTAGTGTCTGTGTCTGGTGCCCAGTGTTGGTGTAATGTGATTAAGTTCCCAGTGTTCGTGTCTGTGTCTGATGCCCAGTGTTGGTGTCCCTGTCCAGTTAGTCAGTATGATTAAGTTCCCAGTGTTAGTGTCTGTGTCTGGTGCCCAGTGTTGGTGTCCCTGTCCAGTTAGTCCGGCGTAGTGTTCCGATGACCACCTAATTAGCTCAGACATTGTGACACCCAAACGAACATAGCTCAGACATTGTGACACCCAAACGAACGGGGGATCACGGATCATACCATAAGCGCACAAATCAGAATAGTAACATTGATTTGTATGGATTCAACAAAGTCTGATAAGCGGATTGAGACGCAGGGGGTATACTCGCAGGGTCTCTTGCAGCTCTTTTTTTAATGGATTGTGTGAAGAAAGTTCAAAATCCGTACCAAGGTTCTGACAGAAAATATAAACTTTCTGAGCCGAAACGACGGGCGCCTTCTCCGGGCGTTGGTGCTGACATGATGATAGTCACGTCTCCGCGCCGTCATGGTCCCGCGCCCTTGGCCTCGGCTGGAGCCGGTCCTCGGCCTCCCCGCCGCCGCCGACCAGACACACACCCGCCCCTCCCCTCACCGGCGGGAGGCAGGGGCTCGCCGGGGGTGTGTCACCGTCTGCCAACCTCCGATTGGTCGACGGGTGACCTTGAGGTTTGTGCGCACTGCGGACTGAGGTGCGGAGCGGCGCCGGGGAGGTCTAGAGGAGGGGCACCGGCCAGCTTCGGATGGCAGCGGATAGATGTCGCTCCTGTCGCGGTCGATACGGCCGCAGCTGGGGCCGGCTCGACGACGCTCGTTCAGTTGGCAGCCGGATCTAGGCGCTGTGGTCGGGTGCGAGACGTGGTCGCTGTTAACAAGTTCTTTTTAAGAGATTCTCCGCCGGAAGATGGTAACAAGCGTCTCCGGTGCTATCAATGCAGGTGAGCAGTCCTGCTCTTCTATAGGGCGGAGCCTATGCCCCCAGATTCTCGTTGTGCTTAGGTGTCTGTATGGCAGCCTGTTACATTGCATACTCTATGGTTTGTTGTATTTCACAGAACCGCACAATTGTACTCTTTCTGGGACATTTCATGTGGTCAGGGGCGCAACCAGGAGGGAGGGGGCACAGGGAGCACGTCCCCCCTCATTGGGCCGATGGACCCTCCCAAGGCTGTATAAACCAGGTAGAACACTCCGCCGAAAAAGTGGTGACAAACACTAATTTAGTAGCCGCAACCCCGGAGTCGCTGTGACGTAGAAGGCGGGGGACGCGGCCGGCCGGCTGCCGTACACATCATTAGTGCGCGCGTGCCTGAAGCTTAGATCGCGCTTAGTTTCTTTGTTTAAAGGGAAATAATGACCTTTTTATTTTGTTAGCAACAATTGCTTAGGCTACCGTTATGGTTTTAAAATTATTTTATTTAAATTTAAGAATTAAATACAATTATTCCCAAATTAAAAGTTGTAAGTTTGGAAAAAATACAAAACAAGTACTTTCCCTTTAACGGTCGATTGCAAAACTTAGAATATGTAATATGTCACGAATCAACCGCTCTGCCGGATGCCGCTGAAAAATATACAATCAGACCAATATTTGCTGTTATATCTGCGCAAAGTTCAACGATTAGGTAAGGCCGCCCCGGCCAACCGCCGCTCGAAATGATGATAAGTGTATCTTTGATGCCATTACCCGGCGTGGAAAATATGAATGTATCGCAATGAATTGCCTAGGAAGACATAAACCTCATCAAATATATTGTATTTGTTTGGCATTGCTATTCCTTCTCGTGACATAGTACAGGCGCGGATCCAATATTTCCGTCAGGGGCGGCGGGGGTCGCCACATAGGCGGCGGGGGTCGCCACATACAAAAAGTTGCGCCCTACGCGCGCTTGGTGGGCGCGACATGGGCGCGACCCGGGCTCAGGGGGGGGGGGGGATTGGGACTCCCTAGCGCCCCCTATACTTTTTTTATAGGTGAATCTTCTGGAAATTTATGACATGGTATAGGATCTGAATCGTGATCTTGATCAACTTTTTTGGCATGTCAGTCAGTCGTTGCTGCACCCCCGATGGCGCAAAGGGCATCTTGCTATGTCTGTAACTCACAAGTCACATTATTATCATTGATTTTATAGTCATTACTAGACACTTCGCAATTTGTGTTCATTGGTGCAAGCCACCCACAGCACAGACCAGTACCAGCATTAGGTACTGCTCAGTGGCGGCGGATAAGGGGGGGAGGGTAGAGGGGGCAGCTGGGACAGCTGTCCGCCCACTCAAGAAGTTGGGGGGGGGGGGGTGGAAACATATGATTTTGTACCCCCCCCCCTCTCCCCATAAATTTGTAGAGACTAGAAAAATCCATACTCCAAGAATCCAGAAGTTGTTCGATTTTTCCTTTTGACCGAAACAATGACCCCAGGCCCAGCCAGCCTGAGGGGCCTTATAAGGCCTACAGAAGGCCCTCAGTCGGCCTGAGGGGGACCCTCGGTAGGCCATGAGGGACCTCCGAAGGCTTGAGACTTCAACATTGGCCTGTCCGACGTTTTTTGCGACCATTTAGAGGCCCTGCAAATATAGTGGCCTAAATCCGAGGAGATACCATTTCGCGGCATTTTTTTTGGGGGGGCCTTTGGTCGTGGGAGGGGGCCCTTTTACCGAGGGGACCCTTTTTCCGAGGGGACTCTTTGGGTTTCTTTGCTCACCATCCGAAAATACGATCCGCCGCCACTGGTACTACTCAGAATGGTGTCTCAAAACCTAAGTAATACCGATATCAGTCACATTGGTATGGATTTTCTAGTCTGTTTATATAAAGTGACACAATCTATAGGTTTACGTCCTTGAAAAAAAAACTAACCTACTCCTACAGCCTCTTATGTCGACAATTTTCGCAGATGTCCTCAGCAAAGAACGCACAGATTTGGATGTAATTTTTAGCTTATGAGGTATTCTGGGAAAATACTGCTATGTCGACAGATACAATTATTATGTCGACTTTCATATACACCTTTAAATATTGTCTTACGCTTCATAAAAATAAGTAAATGCTTAAAAATGCACACACACACACACGCCCGTACATTGCCAGCGAACCAATATGGCGAACCCGTTGAAATATAAACAAACTATTCTCCCCCGGCTTCACGTCATCACAACCTGACCAATCACCGTCGAGACTTGCTCAAGACTGATTGGTCAATTACTAGCTGATAGCCAAATATAGCTTATGAGCAGATCCGATAAACACGGCCAAGATGCTGGAAGCTGCTCGCGGTTGTCACACTTTTTACCAATGTTGAAGGAGCGGAGTACACCCCCTGGGCCCTCCCCTCATCCCGTATGGAAGCGGCGGAGCGGCCGAAGGGCCAAAACGGACCGGCTTACCAGGCTTAAAAGAGTCCTTGTTCGGACTTAGGGGCCCTCAGTCGGCCGAGGGAGCCCGCGGTCGGCCCTGGGGGTGCCCTCGGTCGCTC
The DNA here is from genome assembly GCA_036785665.1 of Chirona hameri. Classification (NCBI taxonomy): domain Eukaryota; kingdom Metazoa; phylum Arthropoda; class Thecostraca; order Balanomorpha; family Balanidae; genus Chirona; species Chirona hameri. The sequence continues at coordinate 14,518 of JAXIVJ010018252.1, read as the reverse complement.
TAAGGGGGTCTTGTTAGGCTTAAGGGTGTGCCCGGGACTGTATTGCCACCAATGTGTGGATGTGGCATGGTGTAACTTCTCCTTCACCCGCTGCGTTCGGCTGAGACCCCAGTCAATGCCGGGTTAAAGGAAATAGTTCACCTTCGGATTTTTTTTCAGAACACGATTTTATTATATTTTTGAATACAGTTTCTTTTTTTATTTTCAAAAATGGTCCTACATCGCGCCAATTCAGGGCAGAAGGTCGTAAATAATTAATGTTATGGTGTGCATTATTGGTCTGCGCATGCTCTATGGCAGTGCTGGCACTTTCAGACGGTACGGTATATCATATATGCGCCGAATTCCTTCGCCAAAAAGTCAAATATCTTCGGCTAGAGAGTCTTTTTCAGTCAAGGAAACTTGCAGATAGGGGTTTCCCAACATGGGCTACAAAACAGCTATCTCAGTTTAAAACTAATGTTGAAGGTGAACTATTTCCTTTAAGGCTGCCTTTTCCGTAATAGAGATCACCATAGTTCTCCGTTTATTTTGCGAGTCATACCACGCAATTACCAGAAAATCAACCTCCGAATTGGCCTATCCTCTTTCGTTCTATTCGCTTGTTTCACAGCACTAATTTCAGTGCTCAAGAAGCTGCTGATTGTCGTGCTCTGTGAAATACTATCAGAGTGGGGTCCCTAATCCCTATCAGCGTGCCCACCTATCAACTTGCCAAACCTATTAACCCTCGCCCTACTGACGCCCCCTGAGCCTGACAGGCGCCCCCTGAAGTTTTTCTTTAATAACTTTTTACACATCCAGTGCATCTTGCTGAAATTTTTGGTAGCTGCGTTTACAACAATTATACGTAGGCTAGACAAATTTAATTGAAATTGGTTAAGTAGTTTGGGTGATAATCATGCTTTGATGACGTCATGTTGTAAACAAAAGTAGAATACAGAGTTTAAAGCAAATTGCAAACGCAATTGACCAAAGATACAAAATGGCATTCTCTTTAAAATGGCAATCTCGGATTTGCAAAATTTTGGGTTTTTGACCCCTAAATAAAATAAAACTTTTTTGGGGAAAAATCCCCACTAAATCATTTGTTTTAAAGATATTTGAAAAGCCGGAATATATGTGGGATAACTGAGTATGGACAATACCCATACCAAATTTCAAAGCAATATATTTATTTTTGACTGAGTGATGGTTCCAAGTGTAAGAAACTGATGACGTCATTTTTTTAATAACTTTTTTGTTTTTTTTGTCAAGATACGAACAAATAATCACACTTTTTTGTATTTCTGAGCCAAAACTGGTCTAGGAACATGCCTTTTTATTTACATTTATCAATTTCTAATTTTAGGTTTTCTGAAGAGCAAAATCGCTGTTCTGGACGTCGTAAATCCGAAGTCATTCACTTGACCTGAAAGGTCACCCGTTGACCTGAAACCTAAAATCGCATACTGTTATATTCTTCTCATGACAGGCAACATGCTGGTTCTTCCCGCCTTGCTCTAGGTTGCTTGGTTTGGAAGTTAACAGGGGGGCTGTCAGCCCCCCCCCCCCGTAAGGCGAAGGTGAAAAAGTCAGCCCCCGCGACTTTTCCGACCGACCGTAGGGCGAGGGTTAAACTGCCAAATGCCCAACTTTCCAAACTATTGTTATGCGATCCGCATCGTCTGACAAATGATCAACATGCCAAATACTCAGCACATTGACATATATTGTCTTCAGGGTGTGTCATCGAGGGGGTTATTTGCATGGTTTCAATTTGGACAAATATGTTCCATGGCACAAGACTCTTTAGTAGCCTGCAAGGCAATAGAAAACGCGTTAATTGCAAAATTCGTGAGGCACGGACGACTTTTCTCACTCATGACGTCATTTTTGGAGTTGCGTTTTTTGGCTTTTCGTGACCTGATACAGCCAAATAAATGCCACCTATGTATTTCTGAGACAACTGGTCTAGAAACATGCCCTTTTATTTTGATAAATAATTGTTTAATTTTGACCTTTTATGACATGCCCTTGACCTGAGGGCCATTATATGGGGTCAGATTGTGAAAATAACCTAACCTAACTTAAAAACCATTTGACATCTTGAACGGTTGGCAAACTGAACGTTGGGTAAGTTGACTGGCATCTTGAACATTCTAAATCTGGATCGGTGGGCGCGTTAAACATTGGGCATCGTGATCGTTTGGCAACTTAACATTTGGCATCTTGAAACAAAGTGGCGTTTGGCAAAGTGAACCTTCGGTAAGTTGACTGTTTGGCATCCTGAACATTGGGTATCTTGATCGGTGGGCAGGTTGAGCGTTGGGTATCGCAAAAATTGTAACAGTAAACATTGGGCATCTTGAACATTGGCATGCTGAGTATTTGGCATGTTGATCATTTGGCAGGACGATGCGGTTGGCACAACGATCAGTTTGGCAAGTTGAGCATTTTGGTATTTTAATAGGTTTGTCAAGTTGATATGTGGGTACGCTGAATGCCCCCCTCAGAGTGCATATGCTGTCTGATCAGGGCCGACACGAAGTTGACTGTCAGTCAGGTCAGGCGTTACTTACCTGTCGCGACACAGACGCTCTGAGCTGCCCACTGTCCCTGACGCGCTGCACTGCGCAGTTACGTCGCCTTTACACGGCTCAGCTGATCTGTGAAGGCCTGAGCGGCCCAGCCTTCCCGAGTCATGGTTCCACGAAAATGATCTGACGTGCACAACACGATCCACGAGCCGGATCTGGCATACCATAAAAGACTCCATAACGGGTTCCGCAAAGGCACCATGGTGAAAATGGACGAGGCCCATCGGTTTTGCCTGGACTCGAAAGTCGTCCAATTTGTTAGTGTTTCCACCTTACGCACTAAGTTCGCTGTTCATCGCGGCACAGTGTTTCCACCTTACGCACTTAAGTTCGCTGTCATCGCGGCACAGTGTTTCCACCTTACGCACTTAAGTTCGCTGTTCATCGCGGCACAGTGTTTCCACCTTACGCACTTAAGTTCGCTGTTCATCGCGGCGTGAGCCCAAGGCCGTACAAGACGTGAGCCGTCATGCGCCGTCCCACGTTTGTTTGCTTCTCTGAAACTGGGTCATGGGCTGTTTACTTCCGGGTTGTTTTGACGAAAACGCTAGACGTCAGCATATCTGGCGTGTTCAACCAATGTGGTGATTTCATTTGTCAGGACAATGCAGCATAGGCGTAGGAACAGGGGCAGCCCCCCCCCCCCCCCACATTTTTGATTTTAGCATTACGCCTATGGGCGTTTGCATGGAAATAATCGACTTCAGAATGCCTCCTGCCCCCCCCCCCCCCCAACTTGAACATAGTTCCTACGCCCCTGCAATGCAGCCATACCACATGCTTTTTTATTCAAACTGCTGCCACGAGTGTTATGAATAGCTTGTATTTTAACAATTTCCCTACGTCGTTTGGGCATATATTCTGCGGGAGCCTGCTGTAGCTCTGTTCAGTGATGCATCTCATGTCTGACACATCTTTGTCAGATCCAGAACGCACAGAAAAGTTGGCTTGAGGCCTGGGGCAGGGGCGGATACATGGGGCGGCCACCGCCCCTCCTCCCCCCCCCCCCCCCCCCCCTGCCTCCGCCGGAGGATCCCCTCAACCCGCCCGTGGGCCCCTCACGCCAACCAAAGGCCCTCAGACGAAACATAAGGGCCCACAGGCTGACAAAGGGTCGCATCAGGCTGACAAAGGCCTCCCTCAGACCGAGTGATGGCCCTGAAGCTGACCCTGTGTGAATTTCTACGCACGCCACCGAGTGTCACTCATGGGAGACGAGAACAATCATTTCTGTGATGCTATTCCTTCAATTGAGGTAGAATGAGTTTATCACTTCGGACGAGGCAGGGGCTGTTCTAAATGACTTTCCCGCTAAAAAAAAGTTGTATGCCGAGACGGAGAGCTCCTGGACTTACGGTGAACGGTGTATCCTCGCGCAGTCAGCTAAAGCTGAGCGCATATTTGTATTTGGTTCAAACCTTACATTTGAATGCGTTTCGCGCCGACGCCATAGTGTCGGCGCCCTTCGCTAGGCAGAGCTGTTTGCATGGACCATATCCTATCGCGCAATATTTGCTGACATGCGGAATTTAAAGTCGAAGGATTTACGTGTCGCAAGCTTCACCACGATCCTCCCCGCGCATTGACTTCATCTTACTCAGGCCGCTGCCACCGATACAGGTCATCCCAGTCAAGGGTAAATAGGACGAGTTAGCACGAGTCGCAGCGCCAGCCCCGTTCATCAACTCTCCCTGCCAACTCTTCTTGGTGCAAGTAGAAGTCAGGCGGGCGCGATTTTCAATGCGCTACGGGGAAGGACTCAACAAGCACCGCAACGACGTGGCTACAATGGAATGTGGACGAGAGGCACCTCTTCGTCCGTGGAAGATGGAAGAGTCGGCATCTGATGGAAGTGGTCGACAATAATGTCTACCACTTCCATCAGAGATAGATTCAGGCAGAGATAGAGCTAGGTAGATTTCGGCAGGTCAGAGAGAGA